>JBBPCZ010169303.1:0-16710 GCA_037974445.1 Brycinus macrolepidotus
TTCTTTTGTTAGTTTGGGGAGCCAAGTCTGGAGTGTCCTGTTCTGTGTGTTCTGTGTGTCTACGTTTTCATTAAAACTCATTGTATTTACTGCTGAGTGCGTCCTCCCCTTCTCTCCCTCCTTCTCGCCCTGACAATGGTCTGGGGTAACTGATTGTACAGTTTGTGTAACAAGGATTCTTACTCAAAAATTAATCATTTTCAAGAAAACAAATGTGGAACAAAACACCCATATCATAATGTGCTCACATAATATAATACATTTTGAATATATTCTCTCTTCAAAAATAATTGTTGCACAAAAATAATTGAATTCAATTTCATTTGTTCCAGACAGTTTGCACTGTCACATGCTTTTAAGTTGCGAGAAAAATACAGTATTTCTCTTTTTGTGAGCATTACACCATTTGACATTTTAAGACCAAGTCAAATATAAAAGAGTGTACTAAAATAATTAAAATGTCCTTTTTTTTCATTGATCCAGGAGTCAAGCAATTATGAATATCAGTTCATTATTTTGTTAAATAATGAACTGATATTCATTAATGTGGTTAGTTTTTGAACTTAACCACATTAATGAACTTAAACTCTTCTGTTCCTTTCATGTTTTTAGTACCACAACAGGTAACCTTGCTATTTATTTATTTATTTATTTATTGTCTGTTTGTTTACTTTTTATTTATTAATATTAATTTATTTGCTAGTCGGAGCATCCTATTTATACGCATGAATTATGCATGCCTTGGCAACCTTTCACATCCTGAGTGACAAACATTTGAGAATAAACTAAACCTCATTTAAAATAATGGACTGTTTATCTCAGGCTAGGATGGGTATACATCTTAATGGTGAAATTAAAATATTTATTTTTACATATTTGGGAAAAATGTCAGTGAGATAGCAAAAAAATTGCTTAGCATTTCAGATCTGTTGAAAGACAGTCATGATTTCATGCTAGATGAAAAGACATGGAACTCTGTAATCAGGGAGGCAACTGCATTTATTTATTAGACCAACAAAAGTATCACCTTTTGATATGATGGTCCAAACGACCTTACTCTACCTGTAGTCTGGTAAAGCAACTCAGTAGTTTTATGTGGGTACAATTAAATGAAATCCCTTTGAATCCATATAGGCTGTATTTTTACTGCATATTCTGTGCAAAAAGAACATTCTCAATGCTTTTCTGACATTTGCACTCTATACAGCTGAGATGGATCATTATGCTGTTACAGGGTACGAGCAAATTGATGCTCTCTTCAGGCCACAGTCTGCAGCTGTCCACCAGCTCTGATCTATTATGTGTGAGAGAAAGACACAGAAAGAGAAAAGTGTGACAGAGAGAAATCAAACATTATTATCTTTTCTTTCTCCTTCAACTGTAGATAACTGTTTTACACAACGCAGCAAAAGTTCAAAGTTGAAATTTCACATCACTGATAACACCAGCACACCAGCAGTTAGGTAACCTACTCTACAATCTCTTTATTCTACTGCCTGCTTATTATCTTATTATATGGTCTACTTAAAAGCTTCAGAAAATTGCAAGTACAGACCTAATCAATAAGAGTGTCTGGATTCTACCACAATTGGGCCAATTCTTTAATACCACACATTATTATTATTTTTTTATAATAGAGGACAGAACACTATAAACTGTACCAATTCTGAACATCTCCAGACAGGACTGTTTGTGTTTCTCCGTCCTGGGGTGACCTGGCATCCAGTCGGTATATGCCCAGCTGGACCCATCGATCCACTCAAACTGGTTATTCTGGAAGGTAAAAGGAGCATGTCTTGAGACTCTCTCTTTTCAAACTCATATTCAAAGAAGCAGGCCATGTTGAGTTATTGGTTGGACCATTTTGTTGCCAAAGCTTTCTTATCAGTATGTCTTGTATCAGTCTATGAGTCACCCAGCATTCACATACAGGAGGTGTGATAAAAAATAATGAACATAAGCACCAAATAAAATACTTCTTTGCCATTTTAATTACACCTCGTTATCACTGCTGGGTTGAGAATAACCCACCAAAAATATCCAAGCAACAGGAACTGACTAAAACAAACTGCCACTATCATCTTGCTGTCACCGTTGTGCCTAGGAAGGTTCACCACCCAAATAATATCTCGTCAATGGTGGTTCGATGATACTTCCTTTCTGTTAAGAAAGGGTAGGGTGCATTGAATTGTCCACCAAAAGGTTACTGCCGAAAACTGTAAACATACAATGTACACCTACAGTACATGGTAGGTGTTTCTTATAAAATGGTTAATGAGTATTTCATGTTGTGTTTGTTGCTTCATACACTCCTATATATCATTGCACACATTTTGTCTTACATTGTTGCCATAACAAAACCTTGTATGTCTGATATTATACAAGTTATATGAGGAGGGAAACAGATAATAATGTATGTTAATGTAATGAAAACAGGGATTTCTAGTGGTCCATTCGTTGTGAAATGTATTGAAAAAGCCAGCTGGCATTTTCAAGTGGCTATGAGGTTTTACTGAGGTGTTATTTTTACTATGTATTATATCTCTCTCCCTGTCTCCACTGCTAACATGAACATTCACCTTCATGATGCCTCCCAGCCATGTCAAGACTAGGTCACTCTTAGCCTTGGTCACCATAGCGACAAGGCGTGCATGGTGGTCAGCGCTTGTTACAGAGGCTAAGTGTCCGACGGAAGAGAGTCGTTTACAGTAAGCCTGGAAAGACACACATAATGAAAGGCTTGTAGCCATTAATTGGTCCATCAGTACTGACACATGATTGATGGTCTAATATAAGATGATGTCGGGAGTGCTGTCTCGCCAGTTTCAGGCAGGAGTCTGGCTCATGAAGGACAGTGGTTTACCTCTGCTTCACTGAAGGTCAGTAAATTTGGGTTGAAGTCATAGCACTTGCCATCAATGACCTCCCCTTGGCACGCAGCAACTCTCTCGCCTTTCACAAACAGAGACAGATTACTGATAAAGGGCACTCCGGAAAAAGAGATCTGAAAAAGGGATCTATGGCTACATATTCTCTAAACATGCCTACTCGCCTTCTACAGCACTGACACAATAGTCGTAAGAGTGAGATTTCTGCAGTTTATAGACTAAGAAAACTTCCAGCTGATAATGTATCTTGAAGGTAAGGGGAACTACATGTGTTCTGGGGAGGATACATGAAAGTGGGCTTTTTAAATACCCACATGTTATCAATTGCACTTCTTTAACACATTTAACCCAATGTGGAACTGGAACTGTGATGGAACTAATACTAATTATACTACTCGGATTTCTGCATTAAACATAAGACTGTGTTACTCACTTTCTTTCCCCTTAGCAGGCTCCATGATGCGATTGTCAATTATGTTAGCATGGCTGTATTCCATACCGTGTCTGAACTCCTCCATAGAAACTGAACAAAAGGGCACATCAGATAAGTCAGACTCTTGGAATATCAGTTCCAAGATGTACACAAGTAAAAAGTTTGCTTACTTTCATTATTATCCAGTGCTTTCTGTGGCTCTGTTCTTTGAGCTGGAGGATGTTCAATGTCATGCATCAACTCAGAACTCACAACTGTGGGATTGATCAGTTGTGTGTGAGTGATTAAATCTGAGGCTCATAATGTTTTACACACACATTCACATGGACAGATACAGTGATTAAAACACATACCTTCATTAGATTCGATGTTCTCTATGATGTGGTTGTTCGGCAGCTCCTGTGCAGAAATGTCTTGAGAGTGCTTGGTACCTTGTTTGGTGAGAGATACGTATGATAGTGGTAATGACAGTGCAGCATATAGACATTAATAGGCATGATGACCATCATCAAACCAGTTTGTTATATTTCCAGTACAATTCAGTTGTCCAGGCCTTATATCCAGCAAAGTAGCTTGAGAGTTCTCAGTTCCTTGTCTGAGCTCGCAATTGATAAGGTTATTATAAACTGTAAACAAAATTTTGCCCATAGGAAGCCATCTCAGAAGCATATGTTGATTATTATATTCTACTGATTCTGCATACATACATTTATGAACTATATCATTAGGACCCTCATAGGGCCGCCAATGAGAAGGAATTATTTTTCAGCACAGCAGTGACACTGACATTGTAGTGAAATGTTAGTGTACGTGTATGTGTGTGTTAGTTTCTGGACACAGGACACTGCTGGCTATGTTTTTTTATTTATTCTCAGTCCAGTGCTGCTTTGTGTGATCCAACACATGCACACACACACACACACACACACACACACACACACACACACACACAAAGTAACATGCCATTACCATGTCATTGTCCCTGCTGTACTGAGAATTATCCATCCCCTAAATAATTCCTGCTCACCGGTGGTCCTGTGGGGGCTCAGAACATTAACGAATGGGGTAAGAGCACTAACAAATCATGCGGAGAAACAGATGGACTTCAGCCTGTAATTGTAAACTACAAAGTGCACCTGTATGGTAAGTGGGACTGATAAAATGGACAATGAGTGTAGATTAAAAGTAGGTGTAACTAATAAAGTGGCTTGTTAGTATACATTTGTATGCAATATCATTTAAGAACACCCTTGAGAACCCTTAAGCGGATGGTTCTCAAAACCTAAATTTTAAAGAACCTTTACATAAGGTTCAGTACCAATGAAATAAAACAGAATATGTCCCAACCAAGAGTGAAGACTAGAGATTACAATGATACAATGTTGAGCTGATATCAACATCAAATGTTGGACTGTATATCAGAGGGGAAAATGAATCAGATCCAATCCTGTAACAGATCAAGCTTGAAATAGCACACACTCATACTGTGGGATGTCAAATTGTTAGCAGTGTATTTCTTCCTGTGAAGTAGTTGTGGTAGTTTTAGAGTAGTTTCATAATAGCCTACTTTAAAATGATGTTTTATGAAGTGCTTTACAGGTAAAATTGGTTTACAGGTGGTGTCTTTGACTTTGTTTTTTACCTTTGCTGTTTTCAGCTCTCTCCATATCCTTCATCATCTGTGTTTTTCTCAGCTCCATCAGGGTTGCTGGACTGTACTCAGTGCCTTGTCTGAATTCATACACTGGAGGAATAATGGCACAAAAACTGAAACTCAAGCCTACGTATGCATACTGTGTACACACAACTGTCCATTTTTCTCTCAAAAGTGGAAAAGCTGTAGCAGTGACCTTTGAAAGTGTAAGTGAGGGATATCATGTTTCCTTTTTTTTTAAAACTCACATGGTGATGTTTTCCTTTGCATCTCTGAAAGATGAGCCAGCACCAGGCCAGTGCGAACATCCACCAAAGTTCTGTGAGAGTTCTCAGTGCCCTGTCTGAACTCATAATTGGATGGAGGGTTGTAAACTGTGGAGAAATGATGAGCAGTATAAAACAGCAGTATAGTGACAGTATAAAACAGTATATAATACTATTATGTAAGCATTTTTCAAAGTAATCTGATAGCATTGCACTTCTGTCTGTTAGAAGGAGTTTTCATGATCCTAAAGCTAATTGGTTGATGATGTCTGGCATTTTTAGTTTGGTTTCATTTGGATATATTGTGCTAATTTGGATCTGCAAAATCCTAGACTTTACTCTACCTGGCGATTGCAGACCATAGTCTCTCCTCCAGGTTTACCTGACTGGCTTTGTGCACAAAACAGCACGCAAAATGTGTTTTCCTACTGACTTATGTCATTTATGTATCTATGTAAGGTGTACTGAATATGAATCTATTTTTTTAAACCCCCAGAAAAGATCTGGTGCTACTAAAACAATGTTCTGGGCTATAATCTAACAGTCTGGACCCTGTCATGCACCTGATTGTACATATTATATCTGAGAGTGAATCATTCAGCATCTATTCAATGGTATACTGCCACGAGAGTCTAAGATTTCCAGAAAAAAGGTTCGTTTTTATATACGTACAGCCTGCAACTCTCCTGCTCATCTCACTGATGTGTTCCTTGAGCATTCCTGTGTTCAGATCCACCAGAAAACGTCTAGAAGGCTCTGTGCCCTGTCTGCGGAACTCAACAGGGACTGCTCTTTGGTTTTCCAGTGTATCTTCTACCTCTCTTCTTTGAGCTCCAGCTAAAGTGACAGGACAAATCAAGCAAAATGAATACTTCGATTAAGAACAAACTACGTGCCCATAAGTTTGCATTAGAATGCTATTTGGTATGTCTAGCTATGAAAGAGTCTTCAGATGACTTCCTCTGGCTCAGGATCACCCATTACAAAGACAACAGCAAAACAATGATCCCTCTTTACTTGCCAGTAAATTCCATTAAAACAATCAGTCCTCACTCACATTTTGCCTCACTCCTCTGCATCTCGGAGAGTGGAGCCAGAACCTGTCCGGTCCTGGTGTCCACCAAAGTAGCCTGAGAATTCTCAGTGCCCTGCCTGAACTCGTAATTGGATGGGTAGTTGTAGACTGTGGAGAAGGGAGGCATGCAACATCAACACAATGTTGACACATGTAATGGCCCATTTTATATTTTATGTTTTTGTTTTTCCAATATGTTAAACTCAGCAAATAAAGATATTGCTATTTATACTATGCACTAAATCTTGCAGTGGAAAAATAGCGTATATAAGTTTGTTGCCTGTAGAGCATGCATTAACTAATTTCAGAAAATAAACAAAACATCCATTTGATGGAGGTGGATAAGTCATATACAGTCAATAGTCCTCTGCAGTTACAGGCTCTTGCTCTTGTTCATACAGCTCGTGGATACTAGTTACACTGGAGACTATTAAAGGGAACGGTAGATTTCTACTTTGTTGATTACTTTTTTTATTTTTATGTGTTTCTCGCAAGTGCTGTCCAGCATAGTTTGCTTAAACTGCTAAAGAGATTGCTGTAAATGTTTAAAAGGTGCATTTGAATGAGAGGGCTACAATCGCAGACATAGCAACTAGGAAAACAAGTGTTAATGATTATTATTTTTCAAAAATACTATTGTTGTACCTAGACTATCATGTAACGTCTTGTAACACTTACAGCTTGCGACTCTCCTATCCATTTCGCTGACATGTTCTTTAGGCATGCCGGTGTTAGGGTCGATGAGAAAGCGTCTAGAAGGTTCTGTGCCTTGTCTGCGCTCAGCAACAAGATCAGCCTTCTGGTTCAGATTGTCCCGAGCTTTTTCTTCATCAGTAGCAGCAAGAACAAGCTTCCACTGAGGTTTTGCTAGAGGGGGCAAAATAAATATTTCATATGACCAAGCATTCGTTTCTACTCATTTCACAGTGTACACCCACCTTGGTGGCACATTTTGTAGGTGGACAGTTGGAGACAATGGCTAAACTTTTTTCTCAAACACTTTGTTTAAGTAATCTTGTTCGGTCTTTATTACTGGTCAGTTTCTGACCACAGGATCACTGTTGGCTGGATACTCTTTGCTGGTGGACTATTCTAAACCCAGCAGTGACAGTGACGTGTGTAAAACTCCATCACCTCTGCTGATGTACTCTAAGCAGCTCCACACTCTCTAATATGGTCCTGTCAGTGTCAGCACTGTCAGTGTCACTGCTGAGAATGGTCCACTCTAATAGTATCTAGCCAGTAGTGGTCTCTTTCAACTGGTGGACAAGGTAGAGTGGAGCTGGTGAAGGCAGGTGTACCTAATAAACTTCCAACAGTAATTATGTACAAGAGTTTTTCAGGGAAGAATGAAGGCAGTCAAAGTCACACAAAAGCAGTCACCATGTACATGTAGTTTTCACTTACATTCTTCAGCCCGTTTTTCCACTTCACTGTGTTCCTTGAGAATACCATTAGTCATGTCCATTAGTAAATGTTTAGAAGGTGCTGTGTCCAGCCTGCGGTGCTCAGAATGGATAGAGTTGTCCACATATTCATCTTGGACCAGTTGTGGGGCTCTAACCACCCACCCACCATTGTGGAAACGAAGCGCATTATTTTGCGAAGGCCTGGCATGAAGGCCTACAAATACACAGCAGAACACAATAGACAACATATTGCAAGAACCAGCAGAACATCTATGAAGGACCATCTATGCGATTTTGATGGCTAGTGACACTTTTTGTCTTTTAAAAAATGTACAAACTGCCCTATCTCATATATCATTGTACTCTTTAGATTATGGAATTAACAGATTTAATTTTTTGCTCATATACAACAGTTTAGTTGGTGATTAGTGAGTTTGAGTGAGTTTGATTAGTGTATATTTTAGTACGGGACTTTTTATTGGAACTTCCTGGTTCACTTTTGGATCGTGTGATTGATTCCAACCATCATGGCTGTTTATATAGGTCTACTGAGATCTTCTGATCGTTCGGAGTGTTCACAGTGTCAGCATATTTACATTATGGGTGCCACTCTATTAACCAATTTTAGCCCATGTTCACTTGTGTAAACTGCAATTTGAAGAAATTTGAAGAAGAGATAAAAATGAGTCAGTCTTTTTCTAATGACACAAATAATGTTGGCTTTATTGTCTTCCTCCAAGGATTTTCACAATGCTATCACACCAAATCAGTTCAGTCATTACGGAACTCAAGATGGCAGCTTTTATCTACGTTATCACTGATATCAGTTTTAATAACAGGTCGTTTATGAGATGTCACGCTGGCAGTGGTTAAAGTTCAGAAAACCAGGGACCTGACCTTAAACAAATCATCACCCAATAAAATCTTTATAATCTTAATACCATCAAGGCACGTAACGAGAAAATCAGCTCGTACACAGCATATTTCTTTGAAGTTATTTTGGTGAACCCAGATAGAAATATAATTGATTCTTACCAACCACAGTGAAAAGGAGCAACACAGTCCTTAACATGCTGCACAGAAAGATATGAGTAAAGTCAAATAACAAAAGAGCCTGGTCAATTTGAATGTCAATAAGAAATTGAAAACAATTACACATTCAAAGATTCATTCTAACATCACTTATATTTTCAGCCATTTAAATACACCTTACTGTATCAAAGGTTAATTACATATATTCGATCAATTACATTTTCAAATATTTCATTACGCAATATTTAATTTTTCAAAGGTTTATTCACATCCAGCATATCAATTCAGTATCAGTCTATTACTATTAATATCTAACCGGTCCATCTCAGCCTATCTCAGCCTATATCTAATCAGTTACAGTTGAGTGTAAAAGTTTACATACCCCTGGTCAAACTACGTGCATTGTTTATTTTCTAATTGAAAATAAGTGCATATTTCACAAACATTATTATGTAATTTCTGGGGTTTTTTTTGTTGCTAATTTTAGAGCACAATTTTATTTGTTGAATTTGAAAACAGAAAAAATGTTCTTTTACCTGTGTTTTATTTTTTTTATGTTAAGGAAACAAAAATTAATTATACATTAAATGTGAAGAAAATAGACGTGTAATTTAAATGCAACTGACTGTAATTTTCTAAAAAAAAAAAAAAAAAAAATTCTGTTGCATCCAACTTCTCAGTTACAATTTTGAATTATTTCTTTTGTCTAACTTCTCAATGGCATTTTCAAATGTTTCGTTGTGTTTGACACTCCTACAAAGCTGTACTTACCTGCAGTTTGTGTGTCAAGCTTCGCAATGTCCTGGTCTCCTCTGCGGACTCGGATGGCTTGAGATGTGGTCAAGTTTAAGTAGTTCTGCTTTGCTTCACTCTTAAACTACAAAAGAAGGCTGTTAAAAGGAACACAACAGGCATACAGTCTTAGACTTTGAACTTATGTAGTAAAGTCTCTCTTATCACAAGAGTCATAAATGCTGCTAATCTGTGTGGAAAAAATCTCAATTATTAATAATGCTATGACTGTTTCTGCTTAACAGAGCTGGTTAAAAGTTAAATGTACTTAAGTATAGTTTTGTGGGATTGCGTTTTTCTGCATAGTTCCAAATGACACTTACTTTGCATAGAAAGCAATCTACGCTTTATTCTGCCCCACTGAAAGCATTCCTACTGGGGTTTAATTTATTCTGTACTGTTGCTTCAGCTCCTGCACTGCTTTGCCATTGCTCTGACTTCTTACTTTAGCGCTTTAATAATTTATTTCAGAACAAAAGGAACAAAAAATATAACGGAGCCTAAAAAAATTCTTCCTCTACGGATAGAGGCTGGACATACTAAGAAGTTCCACTTCAGTGTTATGGATTACTCAGTACATAAGTGCACTGATCTGATATATATTCTTAAAACTTACACTTGGGTTGTGAGTGTGTGTATGTGTGTCTTTGGTATGTTTTACAATTTAATTAAGCCATATCAATGATATGTTGATTTCTTTATTTTACAGAAATCAACTCTTAAAATAAAAGAATGAAAAATAGAGCAAAATTGTAGGAGAAAAAAGACATCATTGGGCTTTGGAGTCAGTTTTTAGTTTTCAGTTGCAAAGACTGGTGTTCTGTATTTAGAATGCTGAGACTGGTACAGCAATAACAATCAGCATCTTAACATATTACAAGATATTATGCATGCATTTTTTTATTGTGTAATATTTTAATTATTAAAAATTACCATGACTATGAGTGCAACGTAATGTGACTATGTTACAAAAGCTTTTAATGCATTATTGCTGTTTATTATTGAAATTTAACATATTTAACTTGACTTGACTATTGGGGAAAATAATTACCTGTGCAAATGTTAAATTTTACGTTTCATAAAAATAAATAGAATTTGTGCACTAAAATATGCCATATATATGTTTGCTCTCTGTTGCGGATTTAGAATTCTTTTCACTTGCTTACACAGCTGCGCCACTTGGGAGCCCATTAGTGTTCAAACTTTATTTCTGAGACTTTGATGTGGAATGATGTGGAAAGAAACTCCTCACCGCTGGCTAAATATTCTGCCAGCCATGGAGTGACCCATTAAAACAAGAAATGTAAAATCAGTGCTGAATACCATAATGATCTTTGGCATCACTGGCCTGAAAAGCTTTAATTGGTATGGAACTGAAAATCTGTTGAAGGGTTCTTTAAGTAACCAACAGTTGTTCTTCTATGGAAATCCTTTCTGACATTTTTTAATAGTTTAATATAGTATAATAGTAGTAACAGACAGATGGGGTGTATTACTAGACAGTGAAGTACTGACCATATAAACACATATTAGACAAAAACAGCATAAACTGAATGTGTTACGTCAAAAACCAGTGTCCTAGTTCTAAATACCTACAACAAAATGACACAGGAACTCAGTTTCTTAGTTTTAATATGGGCTTAGTGTGTGAGTGGAAAATCTCTAAAAGTACATCTAACCGTACAGAAGTTCAACTAACATTAACATTAACACCTACAAGAAGTTTGGCATGGTAAGATGTGTTAAGTCTTTGAAACAGTCATTTTCTTTCTTGTGACAAGAGATGACAAAATTTTCCAGTATCTTTAAGGCCATAAAGTGGATTAAATAACAAGAATGATCAGTTTAATAATATAAACAATCAAACGAAATTATGTTTCTATCTGTTTAAGTGACCTACGCTTAAACTGCCTCCACTAGACCAACTCTGCTCTTACCTCCATATATCAGACTATGTGTCCTCGGGGACTCTGTGTGAATATGTGTGTGTGTAGGGATCTCAGTAGGGATTTGCCATCACTACTGATTCTACCCTCAAGCATCTGTCACTTTTTGACACATTCCTGGAAAAGGACCACCCATTGGTAGTCCACAGTTTGCAATAACAGTTGTTCTACACCAGAGGGCAGTAGGACCCCAGGAGTCTCCATACGACTGGAAACAGATGTTGCAACGAGTGGCTGGATGACACCAGAAAAAGATGTTTCTTTTGGGTCTATACATCAAATCTTTCATGCGTGAACTTCATTCTTCAGCAGACTGCCATACTTCAACATCATCATCATGTCAGATGGCAGAGGCGTTGTTAGGGCTTTTCATCTAGGATGGCCCGAATGTGGAGCAGAACGACTGTTGGAGATTCACATTTTAAAACAGACTGCAAGTTGCACAATGACTGGCCAACAAGCAAATCTGCTTAATTCCATTCAAAAGTTTAAAAGAGCAGCCTTTGTTTTAATAAGAACATCTAAAAAAAAAACCCCAAAAAAACAAAAATTAAAACAATTCTTCCACGTCTTCTCTGTGTTAGCTGATAAGGCATCTCTGATCATGTCAGCTTGCTAGCAGCTTTTAATGTAATGTCTAGGTTACTAGTGTGAGGGATGTGTTTTATTTGTAGACTACAAAGCACCCATGTATAGCTAAAAACCCACCGTGTGTACCTAAAATGATTGGTGTAAATTTATAAATAATGGTCAATGTAATTGATTACTTTTGATGTAACTAAGTATGTAGCTTTACTGGTCAGTGTAATATGGAAGCCTAAATTGGTCAGTTATGGTCAGTGTAAGGCAGTGGCTTAATTGTCTTGGTCAGTATAAAGCAATAACTTAACTGGTCAGTTATGGTCAAAGTAAAACAGATGCTAAGCTGGTGAGTGTCAGCTATTTACAAGTAACACATTAATTAACTGTTACAAGCTAAATTGTGATGGCAAGATAGTGAGATAGCTAAAATGACTGAAAAACATTGCAATTAATCCAAACAATAACTATTAGGAAAAGAAGTGTGGATCATTAGGAGAATATTTTAAGCAGCCCTGTAGAAACTGAAGTGGGCGATACTACTTCAGCAGTAGAAGTTAACTGTCTACAGCACCTGCTAGCCACAACAGTGTAAAACAGGACATTTGTATTTAGTACTTCAACATTATTTGTATTCAGTCTGAGAATGCTCAAACAGGTGGTTGGAATACAGGTATTTTTGAAGTTCACACTGTGTGTGTGTGTGTGTGTGTGTTTGAAGTTATTCATAATATTCTCATGTATTATACCAAATATTTCCTGAGGTGGTACGTGGTGTAAAAAGTTTGAGAACAGCTGCTTTTAAAGATTTCTCCTTTAAAATTAGTGCTCCATCTGACAGTGTCTAAACGTGGTGGAGAGGATGTACAAGAGTCAGATGTGATAATTTAGCAGTCAATAAAGCAATAAAGTGAGTGAAAGACAGAAACTGCTGGCGTAGTCCTCTGGCACTTAGATACTTTTGACTCAGCCTCTAGATATTCCCCACTGCCAACTACTCTTCCAGCCTCTGAACACAAAGCTCTTCAACTTTTTGCCATTTCTATTACCTCTGTGCACCTGCACACTACAAGTTGGTGAGGCAATGACTGCACCACTGGAGGCAAGGCTTGCTGGTCTCATGAGGCCTCAGTCAGTCAACTCAGGCAGAACTCCCACTTTATCTAGATTGAGCCTGCAAGGTCTGGGTTCAAATTGTATCCAGCATCACGATAATAAAAAAACGCTGGCTCTCTGGAAAGGAAACCGCTATGGGACTTCCCGTCCGCGCCACTGGGGCACAACACACACTCCGTTTCACTGTTAAGTTCAAATGAAGGAAGAGAATGAATTGCCTCCGGGAAGCAGGAAAGTACTAGTGTTTACTGTAGGAAATGCACCTTTGCTTCTCTGAGTGTACACGAAACTACTGGCGGTATGGTACATGAAGACAGTTGAAGAGAAAGTCATGTGACCAAAGAACCTGAATGAATCCACTTCTCACCATGACATGAGTAAAAATGAGTAATACTTGGTACTCAAATGCATCACCAACTTGTCAGACTGAGGGCGTATAATTACTAGGCATATAATATGTAAATCGGCTTGTATACAAATCACCTGTGTAGCTCCTCATTTGTTCTGTCCCATTCAAAAGAAAAGAAAACCACAATTTTACATCTCCATTTCCCTCCAAAGGCAGTCAGTGTTTACAAGAAAGTGGCTGTTTAGGCTAATTAGCCTTTAATGTCTTTGCCCTCATGAACTATGCATGTTGGAACACAGTGTTTTGTAGTGATTTGTTAAATAAAGAGGCAAGGTAAAGGTCAACCAGGCCTCTCACCCTTTAAGATAACAAGGCTACTGAATTAAACTAGCTAGAAAACTCATGTCATGCCCACACTAAGCGGTGGAAGTCCCAAGTATAGTCTCTTCTCAATAAGTAGAAAAGATTAGGGATTAGGCCCTGGTTGTTGAATGTGGCTTGGAGTGACAACTGCATTCAAAATGGTATACGAACTGACTAAAATGCAGCTCAGACAACCTCTCAAAGTGAAGTGGATTGTGTGATTAGTCTTAAAGCCTGTTTGAAATTGCATGCATTTACGCTTGCCTAAACCCTATCCAGATATCCTCATACTCAAGATGTATGAACCACCTGGGTGTAAAGTCAGAATGCCCTTTTTCATTTATTTTCAGAAATATTTATCAGTAAGGGTACTGCTGAAAAGAATTTTGGTTTACAAACTGCAAACTGGGTTCCTCTTTTGAGTCTTGGTTCCTCCCAAGGTTTCTTCCTTCAGCTTTAGGGAATTTTCTGTCTTCTTTGACTTGTTCACTAGGGGCTTGGAACTGGATTCTGTAAAGCTGCTTTGTGACAATATCAGCTGTAAAATGCGCTATATAAATAAAATTGACTTGACTTCAGGAAGGGGTTCTACATGCTTAAAGAGCACATGAATCTTGAAGAAATGCACCAAAGGAAAGAATGAATCATGTTGCTTAATATTTATTTAGGACTAAGTAACCAATTAACTAGAAAACCAATCTTGCTTCTAAATTTAGCAAATAGTTGTTGCAGTACAATGCTGTGGTGTTGCTTCGCCTGTATATGGGACCCACTGTACCTACCAGTGCAACCAGCACTTTTTGTCGACTTTATTTATTAGAATAAGTGTTAAGCTGCTAAAAAGATATTCTGGCATGTGATAAACTGGAACATTTGTGGTCAGGACATTTGTTGTTGGGTTTATTTAAGCTTACACTCAGCAGGAGTCCAGCAGGCCTATTAAACCCCCACCAGCATCCCCTAGCTTCCTTACAGGGAGCTGTACGGTCGAGGAGTCAATATATATATATATAGAGAACACCAATGGGATCAGCTAGTTTATGGCATTAACAGTAAAGAGCTACGAGCTAAGCTGCTAAGTGCTGCATACGAAGAACAGCTGAACTGGGCAAAAGGAATGGTACATTGCAAATAATTTTGAGTGCATGCCTACAAAGTTCCAGCAAGCCCCACTGAGAAAGGACAATGTGAGTAGTTACAAGGGAAAAGTGCAGGCTCCTGAGATGGCAGAGAAGGCACACACCACATGCCACGCACCAGAGGAGAAACTATGTGCTACTGATGTCTGAGAGAGGGACATTCACAGGCAAAATGCATGTATTAAGACTTCCAGTACCAGGCCTGCAACTAGCAAGGTATACACAAATGAGGGAGACAGCCAGTCAGGGAGGCAGCTCCGGCAGACCACGCGTGGCTGCGAAAAACACAACAGCCAAGCAAGAGACCTGCTTCGTAGTGAGGGTACCAGCTGGCGAAGGATGATGTGCTACCTGGGTGCGAGACTGTTCAGCACAGCACAGTGCTTAACCTAGAAGTGCCTAAACAGCCTCTAGGATCAGGTAACAGCATAGAAGCTGAGCTTCAAGGGACTTTGGACTGTTTTCAGTGAAAAGTGTCAGTGAGTGTGTAAAACCATGCATAAGAAGGGTCGAAGGTTTAAGAAATGTTAACTACTGCCTTGTGAGGTTAGTAGATCCACTGTCTGAGATGCGCGAGAAATACTCTCAAATGTTTAATGGGAGTCAGGTGTGCAGGTGTGAAAGCTAAGCTCCAGGTAAAGGAAAATGCAGGCCAAGTTACAAGAAAAGGAGGTTTGGTCGCCCTTTTCTTTCTAATGGTGAAGTCCGAATTTGTGGCGACTACAAAGTAACCTTATAACCCATGGTTAGAGGTAGACAAATACCCTCTTCCTAAAACACAAGACTTGTTTGCTAAATTAGCAGGAGGCAGGTGTTTTACCAAAGTAGACCTCACGTAGGCCTACCAACAGGTGGAATTAGATGAAGAATCCAAACAGGACCTAACAATCAACACAACAAAAGGACTTTACTGGATGAACAGATTGGCATATGGATTATGGATCGAGTGTTACAAATTCTCCCAAGCACTGTCTGTTATCTAGATGACATACTAATCAGGGAAATCAGAAGGTGAACCCTGGAAAAACATTGAACGTGCCTTACGACGACATAATACCGAAAAAGGTGGAAGCAATAATAGATGCACCAGTTCCCAAGAATGTCACAGTGCTCCAAGCATTCTTAGCTTTATTGACATACTACACGCAGTTCATAAAGAACCTATCAACCATACTCATACCACTGACTGTGTTGCTGCAGAAAGACGTGGAACTGGTCTGCTGGGTGTCAAGCAGCTAACAGATGCAAAAGCGCCATTGACATCCTCCATGGTCTTGACTCAATTTGATCCACAATTGCCTATTATACTACCTTCTGATGCAAGCACATATGGGTTAGGAGAAGTGATAGCCCATAAGCTGACAGATGGAAGAGAAAGACCACTAGCCTATGCCTTTCCTTAGAACATGCTAATGCAGATGGTCTATCCAGGCTGCCATTACTCAAAGAAGAATCAAGAAGCAACCCAGAATTCAGAGTTTCATGGTTAGAAACAATTCCTGTGTCAGCCATAAAAGTGAGACGTTTCACGCAAAATGGCTTGAACATGTTGATGAAGAACTGAAACCATACTGGAACAGAAGTGAGGAACTCGCGGTGGAAGCTGATTATGTATTAAGGGGGTTACGGGTAATCATATCTTCAACACTGAGACCTTATATGTTAAAAG
>JBBPCZ010169313.1:2500-15000 GCA_037974445.1 Brycinus macrolepidotus
TGTGTTGTCTCATAATTACTTTCGCAGGGCTTTGATCCCTCTGCACTTTGCAATTATTGCTGCAACTATTGTTCTTCGATGTGCAGCAGAAGAAGTCCCTGACTGCTTTTTAAAAGGCCAGGTAGTGCATTTAGATAATGAAGAGCTTTGAAAACTGCACAGCTTTGTTTATAGATCAAAGTTAATGAGAGCATCGCAAACTGTTTTATTTGCTTCTCACTGCTGTATTGAATCACGTATTGAATCATTTTGAAGTTGCTCCGCGCAGGTGACATGGAACGCACTTCTCTCACTGTCTCTGCTATTGGAAAACCACATCCGAGCAATTCTGTCTCATTTCACACACTGTAAGTTGTTTAAATAAAAATACATTTTATATACTGTTATAAGAAATAGTACACTTTTATGTGCATTGCAAGTTTACAAAGTGCTTTAAAGAGCAATGCAAACAAAATGTAGAGGAAAGAAATAAAAGACAAGCATAGTAAAAATATAGACTAGCTGTTTGTTTATTTAATTTCCAGTACATGAAACATCCTAACATATTCAGAATATATTAAGAATACATCAAATACTCTTAAACAAAATGCTGTTTTCTTCAACTCAAACTGTTCCTCACTGTTGGTGGGTGGCAGTTTCCTTCATATAATTCTTATGTACATTTTATGTAAGTTTCCTTCATGTAATTCTCAGTTAAAATGTTCAATAAAAATAAATACGCATAATTTGAATGTTCCAAAATTCTCAACTTTTTTCCCCTCACAGTGTCTGCTTCAGTCCGCTGCTCCTCCAATCCCACTTCCTGTCTCAGGGGCTCAACAAAAATATGAGACTTTGTGGATTAGTTATATCTCTGTAAGCCATATAAACTTATCACTAACAAATGTGTTCATGACTGAGGAGTCTGCACCCTTCAAAGGAGCTCAAAAACACTGAGATCAGTAACTGGCTGATTTATCTGTCTGCTCAGGCTTTAGTAGAAACTTCAGTGTTTGTAAATAAGTTTTTTGAGTTTGTCTTTAATTGTGGTCTTTTTTTTATAGTCTTATTTGAGTTTTTTTTTTTTTTCACAGCTTTGTTTAGCTGTGACCTCACACCTCCAAGGTTGGAGGTTCGAATCCAAGTCCTGGTCTTGTGTGTGTGGAGTTTGCATGTTCTCCCCGTGGTGGCGTGGGTTTTCTCCGGGGTTTCCGGTTTCTCCCACAGTCCAAAGACATGCGTGTCAGGTGAATTGGGGATTCTAAATTGACCGTAGGTATGAGTGTGTGAGCGTATTGTGTGTGCGTGTTTGTCCTGCAGTGGGCTGGCACCCCGCCAAGGGTGAGTCCCCGCCTGGTGCCCATTGGCTCCGGGATAGGTTCCGGCTACCCCCAACCCTAGTAAGGAATAAGCAGTTACAGAAAATGAATGAATGAATGTTTAGCTGTGCGACGAAAACCAAAACCAGCGAATTTGTTAGCAATGTCCTGCTGCACCTTCGCGTTTCTCACTATTAAATTTGTTAGCATCACAGAAAGCTCCCACTGAAATTTATCTTCAGCCCAAACTGATAGTAGTACTTGTACTTCGTCAACTTCTCAGTTGTTAGTTTGTATTTCCATTGTTGTTTTTCTGCACGAACAGGCCTCTTTCCAGTGTTGTGAGGACATTTTGACCAATCAGAAAGCAGTGATGCAGTCAACTCGGCTGTGACCCACTTTTAGCCCTGCCGTTGAGCAGCATGGGTACGGCTCAGGTACTGGTCACTTTATTTGTACACAGTACGGCACGGTTCCTTGTGCCAGTGCAAAAGTGCCATAAGAAAACACAAATCAAACACAGCTGAACACACCTAGGACCTGAGGCAAAGAAATTTGAGGACTTCTTATTCACAAGATGAAACTAGAAACACGAGATAAGATGAGAGCAGAAACACTACACACACAGAGAGGTTAAACCGCTAATGCCAAAAACCGGGACACCAACACTTTTCCTCATTTAGAGACAGAGCTCAAAATAAAACACACAGATGGTGAAGTAGACCTGTTTGTGTGTGTTTATCTTTGACCCTTGCCTGCAGCTCACCACAGTGTCAGAAGCCCTCAGCGGCGCTGCAGTGTTGCACCTGTGCGCCTCAGCTGTCCTCATAACACTGACTGACCTCACTACTAACACATAAAAATCCAACAAAACACACTACCAAACACAGGGCTTTAGTTAGACATGGCAGTTTTTCACAATGAAGAATTAACAATCTGATGGTGTTACATTGTGTTATTTTTTCATATTCACAAATCATATTCATGTTCATGACTGACAAAACAAAATCAGAATTTCTGCAGATAGATAGATAGATAGATAGATAGATGGATGGATGGATGGATGGATGGATGGATGGATAGATAGATAGATAGATAGATAGATAGATGGATAGATGGATAGATGGAAAGATAGATGGATAGATAGATGGATAGATAGATCTAAAATGTACTGAAGAGGGTCACTTTGGATGTGTAGTAAAGCAGAGTGTGGTCCTTAATGCAGAATTATGATAATTATCTCCAAGCCTGCTCAGCACCTGGGTTCCTCAATATCTCCCCAAGCTCATCTGCAGCGTGACAGAGGTTTATTTCTGCCAAATCAGCACTCCTCCATCATAATCCCATTCTCTTCCTCGACACTGATGAACTGCGGTTTGCAGGCATGCGCTAATCTGTGCCATAACTCTGACCTCCCTCGCATATGGTTTATAAGTCTTCATCGCAGGTTCTAATTGAGGTGTGCAGTCGCTGCTGTGAAGGAGATCTTCTCCTCAATGCCCTCTGGAGGTGCAGTTTACACACTTTAATGAAAAAGAGGAGAGAGCGCGAACGTACTGCAAGTCTAGAGATAATATAGATACTTACGCCGTAAAAATGAAAAACTACAACAGCAACCCTACTGGCCATGGCGCCAGTGGCAAATGACGGTCATCATTTCATTTCTCATTGCCTCCAACACTACCCTCCAGCTTTATGGCTCCATTTCCCTTCCTCTTCTTCCTTTATGCCTCTATGGGTTATACTGACGTTTTAACAACTTGGTGAAATACTAGCCTGCAAACTAACTGCTATAAATTACACGATAAACAAAGTACAGACAAGCATCTGAGGGATGCGATAGCGGTTTGCTTTTGAGTAAGTTTTCAAGGTGCTGTCCGTGGTGCTGAATTTCCTTTGCTTGGCACTGCTGTACATCATATCCTGGCCTTAAAGGGCCCATGTACTACACTTTCTTGTATTTCATTTTCTCCCCCACAAGGTCTACTTTGTGAGTGAGTGAGTGAGTGAGTGAGTGAGTGAGTGAGTGAGTGAGTGAGTGAGTGAGCGAGCGAGCGGTTGTTCCAAAAGTGATTGTTAGAAACCATTTTCGGAGGCATAGCCAAGGAGGGTTCAACCTATCCCTGAAAATAGAGCTAAAGTCTGATATATTGCTGTGTCCATACAAGCCTCCAGGCACCTGGCATCAATATTAATTAGCCAAAGGTATATCACATTCTAGATGAGATCTGAGTTATAAACATTTTTTGTGAAAACTTGGCTCTGCTATTTTGTACTTCTTTTAAATATACAATGTCATATTATATAAATCTGAGTAGATGTATTGTAATGAAAGTATTCATTTTCTTTAGTTTATTCAGAGATTTTATCACAACAGGGAATTTATAAATTATGTGGGTATATTTCAAATGTATTGGTTTTTGTGACATCACAAAAGCCATCAGTTAAAACAGGGCAGTTTCCTTGGATGAACTATATGGGATGAGGAGTGACAAAATTTTGAGCTTTTAAAAGTCAAACTCATTATCAAAAAGTCATTCAGTGATATTGGCCCTTTACTAAGTATAACAGGTTCACCTAATCAAGCCCTTTGTAAGCAGAAGCAGATGTGGTGGAGAACTGGGATTGAGATTGATCAAAATAAATTCAGCACTTCAGCTAGGGGCTCGAAAATGTTTTAAAAAGCTGCCACCATCCCTTTCAGACTCTTCCCTGTAGCTTGTTTGTCCCGTACGAGACATGGTAATTTGTTAAAAAAGCTAGTTTGAAGGTTCAGCACCACAGACAGCACCCGCCTCAATTGGAAAACTTTCAGGCGGTATTTTAGCACCACAGGCAGTCTCCTAGTGTAACTTCTGAATGCATCATCTCTTTTTTTCCCCTCTCACAGCTTTATTTATATAATAAATTGATGTTCAAGGATAAAATATACTTCAAAAATTCGAAAAAGGAAGTGGCCAGTTTCATCTTGTAGGAGTTAGTCATCGAGTCGTGATAGTCTGCATAATCTATTTTACTCTCAGGATATGAATCAAAAATGAAAAGTTCTCTCAATCCCATCTGAAAAAAAAAGAAAAAAAAAAAAGGTTTCCGGCAAAATCTCACAGCACTGGCATGGTTATTTCCTCCTGTTTTTTTTTTTCTAAATTCAATTCCATTCATTTACTTACTATCTCACAATCCGCTGGCAAATCAAAAGACAGAACATTCTGCTTTCACAGCCGTGACCTGCCCCAGCGGAAATGGCACAATGTTTGATTTTTCTCATTTGACGCAGTTAACGTGGCAGAGTTGGCTGCTGTCCTTGGTGCTGTCTGGGCTGAAAGACTAGGAGTGAATGCGAGAGGGAAATTCAGCCTTGGACGGCTTTACATACCAAATGGTCCATTGTTGAGAAACTTATCGAGCCCATTCTTCACAGTGGTGGTGGTAGGAACCGGGGGTCACTACGTCTACAACACAAAAATAACTATTTTTTTCACCGTCCAATTCCACCAGTGAAACTATACGTGTCTTCTGAGTGTTTAAACATGTTGTTGATGAGGGTAACTTTCTTTTTCCTGCATTCTTTAACTGTGCAACAAAACCCTTACCCAGCTAACTTGTTAGCGATGGCCTGGTTTGCCTTCATTTCTCACAGCATTAAAGATAAATTTGCTAGCATCATAGAAAACTCCCACTGAAATTTATCCTCAGCCCTTGTACTTTTGTCATTTTAATTGGGTATTATTTTGCATTGCATGTGAAATTAACTTGTTTTAGGCCCACACCTTCTCCAAACTATTGTAAAATGCAAAATCTTAGGCATCAAGGGGTGTATTGGTGAACACTTCACATAACAATGTTCTGTGAGGTAGCGTTCACAGGTATTAAAGCCCTTGGCTCTCTGGTACCATTCACCACTGCTGTGATCAATTCTGACTCTTGAATGCAGCATTTCAAACCACCCTGAATGGCTTTTTGTACAGAAGACTTTAAATGGAAATTTTGAAAAACCAGTGGAATTCCCTTTTAAAGGACAGTGTTTCATTAAACAGGCCGGGCAAACTGCCAGGTCAACTAAGCGTGCTGCCCAGCTGGGATGAGAAACTGGCATTGTTGGGTTTTTATCAGGTATGTACTCATGTTTTGGCCCAAAAAAGTCTCTATTTTCAACTGTCAATATGCACTAAATTCAGATCCAAGGTCCAGCTCGGGTCCAATCATTGACAGTGTGATATTGTGATGTGCAGCAGAGAAGAGACTTAAATGACTGAATTTCTGGTTTCTTAACAAAGGTTTTCTGCATCAGAAATAATCATTTGAGCTGGATGTGTTGAAACAGAGAGGTTCTGTGCCTCTGAAAAGGCAGTAATAAAAGATCAGAAGCTCAAGCACGTCTTTTCCTCTGTGACATTTTATTATGAGAAAATCAGCTCTACTTTCTGGACGTTCTCAGACATAAGCGATGATCTTTAAAACTGTTCTAATACATTTCAATGGAATTATGTGCAAATGATTCTTTTGCCTTGTATAAAGTATTCAGTCACTCATGAATTCCCCTCAACTGCTCTTCTCAAGAGTAAATTGGCACTTTTCTACTGGCACAAGGAACCGTGCCGTACTGTGAACAAATGTTTTTCCATTACAAATAAAGCAACCTGTACCCGAGCTGCTTGATGGCAGGGCTAAAAGAAAGTTGTAGTTGAGCTGGTCCAGTGGCCTAATGGATAAGGCATCAGCCGCCAAAGCTGAAGAGTGTGGGTTTGAGTCCCACCTGGGTTGTTCTTTAAGTTTCCAATTAACATTTAATGTGGTGACAAGCTGATTTTCCAAGCTCAGAGCAACAGCTTCAGGAGTGTGGTGGCCAAGTGGTAAGATGGTGGTTGGGGCAGCTGGTGGTTGAGGAGTTGCCCCTGTGATCGGAAGGTTATGGGTTTGAATCCCAGGACTGCCCATGGTACCCTTGAGCAAGGTGACATCCCCACAAACTGCTCCCCAGGTGCCACTGTTAGCTGCCCACTGCTTCACTTGGTGAATGGGTCAAATGCAGAGAAAGAATCTTACACTGTTCACACTGTGTGCCGTGCCGTGGTGTGTTCACGTGTGACTATAAGGGCCACTTTACTTAATTTAATACTGCTTTCTGTTTAGTTGAAATGTCATCATAACATGGAAAGAGGCCATTTTTTTTACTGTCCGCACAAAAAAAACAACAACAATGGAGATACAAATTAAGAGCTGGGAAGCTGACAAAGTACAAGCACTACTGTCTGTTTGGGCTGAAGATAAATTTCAGTGGGAGTTTTCTATGATACTAACAAATTTATCTTTAACACTGTGAGAAACACGAAGGTGTACCAGGACATCGCTAACAAGCTAGCTGTTTAGGTTTTCATCACACAGCTAAAGCATGCTGAGAAAAAAAAAAAACAACTCAAACAAGATAAATTAAAAAAAAGACCACAATAACAAATGCAGCTCTGACCGAAAAAACTTTCTGCTGGTTCGACTCCATGGATGCGGTTTTGGGACGACGACTGGCCATAAACTGTGGGGAGAGAATTATGCTGCTTATGTGTCAGGAACACTGTTACCGGGCAGAGATGTACTGGAAAATCAATGTGTACAGTTTAGGTACAGTGCAGTTGCTGTATACCTATGGAAAAGCACATACTATTCTGGGCCCTCATGGTTGCTTTGCTGCGTCTAGCACCCTTAAAAAAAATTGTGAATGTAAAACACTGAAAGGTTTTCCTAGAACCCAACATCCAAGCCAAGAACTTCTCAGGAACCTTTATTTCAGAGTGCGGTATGAAGTCTACGCATGTTCATGGTGAGAATTCATTTTAAAGAGATTATACCTCTGTCATCTGTTGAGTTCATGCTCATGAATACATTACATACTCTCTCATGCAAAACCTTCTCACATGAGGCAGGACTGAACCTTTAAATATGTGTTTCAAAAACTCCCTCCATCAATTTCTGCCGAAGGAAAAATGGCTTTCGAGGATTGTGGTATTTCACAGCTGCGCATTGTATTCATGGCTCAATACTTCAATAAGTTTAACCTTTCCCATAATGCCGCACAAATGACTGGATCAATAACCCCACATGGACGCGTTTCTGAACTCGCTGCTAATGAAGTGTCAGCAGTACGCTTCACACCTAAACTGCCTGACATTAGAAACAATTTTCACCTTATTCTTGCTGTGCACAAGCGAGCGCTTGCAATTTCCACCCAACCAGAACACGAAGACTTTATCGAAGTGCCGAGGAAAACAATTAACCAGAAGCTCCTAATCTTGTTTTGATATCATGTTTGATAAAAACACCCTGCAGTGCACAAAGACTGCCAGTAAGAACTGATTCCAGTATCTCAGTCTTCTCTGATATAAGAGGAGAACTGACTTAAGATCTGGAGCTGAATCTGAAATCTGAATCTGAATTAGATTTGATTGGACACAGTTGTTGGAAAGGCCAAGAATGATCATGTTCAGTGCTGATCTCTTATCGGTTTTTGAATTTTGCATTCAAATAAACCTAAAATGTAGTGCAGTGTTTGATAGATGCAGAATTCCACCATTTTTTCAGAATTTCTCAGCTCAGTAATGAAGATGTAAATAACATAATTCAAGGTGGTGTAACTGGAACTAGACATCTAAAGTGTTTAGTACCTCTAAAAGTTATATTGCAGAAAACTATTACACTGTAAACCCCATAAGTAAGTTTTTAAGTCTGAAGTTTGTAGAACATACAGGTTTAGAGTTAGGCAGATATTTATTTGATTTTATAACATTTTAATTACTGACAAAGGCAACAAATCTTTATTTCATATCACTGAATGACATGAAATAAAGATGTGTTGCTTTTAGCAGAACTTCAAAGAAAGAAGTTGCCTTTATTAGTTTGAAGTTTGAAGTCTGTAAAACATACAGGTTTAGAGTTAGACACAGATATGTATTTGATTTTATAATATTATAATTATTGACAAAGGCAACAAATCTTTATTCCTGTCATAGTGACATGATCTTGATTAAACGTTTTAGGTAACTGAAACCCAGAATTACGTGAGCGACTGCTTAAATATTTGCTTTAAATTAATTACTTTGCACTAACTGGCACTAACTGGCATCAAATAAAACCATTTATGCTAAAAACCATTTATTCATGTATCACATGAACATTAGTATCATAGAAAACTCGTATGTTACAGGAGAAGACAAAAAATGTAACTTTTAATGTATAATAAGTCATACTGTGTCCTAAACCACATTGGGAAGTCAGAGCCACCATAAAGAAGAGATGGATGTGGTTTGAGTGGGTTGAGAGAAGTTCTAGAAATGTATTTGCAGAAATTATTTAGGTGAATATTGACTTCTAGTGTTAGCAATGTTTGTAGCTCCAGTTCTAAACTCAAACAAACCAAAAATCTAGATTCTAGTCATTTCCTGACTGACAGAATCCATCTGGAGAAAGTGAAAAATTGTGTGCATTAAATTTCTTCGCCAAATTGTTCCTTTAATCAGATGTTTAGGTGAAATATCTCCTAGATGAATGATGATTTATGTTTGTACTTTAAGAAAATGTTTTGATTTTGATGACGATTTTTTAAACAAGTTCTCAAATTTCTAATCTTCTTGGGTTGGAAGTTCTTGGGTCTTTAAAGCTTCAAGATTTTATTCTTTCATCACTTTTACTTGCCTCCTGAAGACATGCTGAAAGTGCATGTACGGAAAAAAGAGTGGAAAAGAACATTCCCATTCCATTTTGGTGAAACTGAACCTGCAATAATTTCCAAAAAGGACCCACAGTTAAGACTTCATTTAAAAGAATGTGAGGACTTGGAGCTTTTATTTTACAGTTTATGGTTATAGTTATTATTATATAATGTATTAATAGTTTGTTATCTTAATAGTCTATGTTATATTATGACTGAAAGGAGAGATCTTTTAGAGATTGTATGAGCATTTTAAACTCTTAAAGTAAAAGGAAAGGAAAATTTTACAAAGCAAAAAGAGTTGTAAAAGCTTGTTAGGTTTCACTTGGTTTTACACTGTACTTTAGAACCATTGTATGTTTAACTGCTCATTTAAAGGACGATCTTAAGCCCACTTTGATCCGCTTATCTCAGAGTGGAACATTCATACTTCTTCGCCTGACTGAAATGCCACAGAGTGGCAAAGGGAATATTACACAGTCTTCTAAATGATCTGAAGCACTCGGATGCTTGACACAGTTCCAGCAGAGGAGAACCTTCAGGGTCTTCTAGGCCTTCAAAGAAGGCCGAATGATTTCTGACTTCTACAAAAGAGATGTGTGTAGCATTTGGCTCAGTTTTTGTTCAATAGAATGTTTGTGTTTAAACTCTGCAAGTTCTGCAGTACCGATATTTCTCATCAGTAAGTATTTGGAAGTAATTTCTTGAAACAGAAAATGATTGTTTTTCTCTAAGGTACCTATTTGGATTAAGTTAAGCAAGTTCCCCCAGTTCCCCCTACCTCCTTCAGGAGGTAGACTGAAGTCCTACCATGTCAAATTAACCACCAGCAAAATTAGAAAGTGATAAAATCATCCAGGAGTAGAATGTCCCTCTAGGCCATCCAAATGTCCTACATAAGTCATGGACTGTGAATATGAGTGGCATCCTCACCAGTGGGTTTCTGTCATATAGTAAAAAGTGGCAGCTCTATGAAAGATCTCTTTACTTAAGGAATTACTGTAGAAAAGCAACATACAGGGAACAATACACAATATACGCTAGCGGGAGCACTGTGTCATGAGATACAGGCACCAGGGTGTGATTCGTAGTTCAGAACCCCAGTGCCAATATCCACAGTACAGCATGACCTCAACTGTATTACTGTCATCATACCACATGATGATTTTTATTGTTAGATTTTGAAACAATTATGACAAAAATATGCTTGTGAACGAGAAAGTTTATTAACACTTCATGAAAAACAATTTTGCAACTGAAATAAAAAAAGCTTGGGGATGATTCTCTAACAGCTCAAACTTGACACGGTATTTAAGGTGGGACATCAGCGGGATAAGGTGCAATGCATCAGATATAGAAACGGGATGTTCATCAGAAATGGAGCTCTGCCACTTGTGGTTGGCATGTGCAGTTTGTTTGACTACAGTGTGAACATCCTGATTTTTCTATTGCTCACTTGTGATAACCCCTGTTTGTTCTTAAAGAAAATACTTTGATATGATTTTTAAAGTTCTCAAATTTCTTGACCCAGTCTTTTTGCGATGGTCACCATATTCTCTGACATGAGAGTTCATGGGTCTTTAAAGCTTCCAGATTTCACGCTTTCATCACTTTTCACTTGTTAGGACATATTATTCATTATAGTTCTTATTTAACAAATTGGCAGGATTATAATAAACTTTGTTGTGTCTGTTAGACTTTTAGACTAGTTGTCATTGCTAGGTGCGTAAGGCAGAGTGATAGTAAAGAGATCCTGTTGGAGCACCATTTTCAGGACATACTGGCACTTCTTAGTGCCAGTCAACTTCCAAGGTGGTATAAAAGAGGTTAATATGTTGATATTCAGGTTTCAGATAAAACATGGAATGGTTTTTACAAGTTATCAGATGTGTTTAATGTAGAATGGCCAAAAATGCTTTTAGCTTAGTGCTAACAGACTACTAGAATAGCAGTAGTATTATAGAGGTATGTTTTTCTTCATGTTTTTTTTTTTACTGTATTTTGCTATTTATAGCCCAAACTGAAGGTCTAGTTCTAATAGTTGAGTTCCACCACTGAATACTGGTATACCAAAACAGACCTGTGTAGAACCCTACTCTATTCTTGGGCCCTCCCTGAGAAAGTACCGTAATATTTTCTCTGCCAGATGAGGAGCACTGTAGGTGACCTTTAGCTGTCACGAATGGTTTCAGGTGCTGATGTGCTGCTATGTCACTGTCCGTGGCTCCTGACAAGCACAAGCAGCCCTTCACTCTTCTAACAGTCCTCTGCCCTTGACTCCTTCCGTGTTTTAATTAAAAAACTTGATGACTGCAGGACTGCAATTACTGAAAGCAACTGACTTATCCATGCTTCGCCCACAAATGTGGCCTTTCCTAGCTGCTGCTACGACAGTGGCCAAGCTTTACAGAATGCTCAGAGAAGTCCCATTTAACCTAATGAGAAAATTTGTTGTGGTCTAATTTAGGTACTAATTGAAATGGTACTAAATTTGCATGCATGTGGAGATCCTATTAAACTGGATGTCAATCTTTTGTTGTTGTGGCACAATCAAGCGAATGATGGCATGGTGATAAATGCGCTGTTGTCATTTCTTACCTGTCTAGATACTCTCCAGCCCTGCAGGTCAGTTTTAAAGGAGAATGTGCATTTGCTAATCAGCAGTGCAGGCCATCTGCTTGGCCTTAAGGATTAAGGGTCATGCAAGGGTCATGTATGTTGACAACCAGTCAGTGTTCTCAGAACCATGTCAATACAGATCTAAAGTGAGGATTGTGCAGCTCTGCAAATGAGCTGACAGCAGTGCAGTGCTTCTTCTTCTTCTTTCTTCAGTGACCTCCTCGGACTGCCCCTATTGGCTGCTGCATGGCCATGTTAAAGTGATTGCATCAAAAGTTTAACTATCCTGAATGAACAATAAAGCTTATTTTTTACACATAGCCATGTGCTGGTGTCTGCTGTCTGTAGGCGAATAGTTCTCATTGAAATCAGTGGTAAGTGGTGCATTTTTGACAGATACCAAAACGTCCTTGCAACCCAAAACCTCAGCACTATGGGAGCGATGAGCACTTTGGCACCAAATTTGGCAGCTTCCAGCAGCGAGCCTTTCGCCTACTCTCCCAGAAAGCACTGCTCTCTAAACCGCTGTGTGTGGGAGCTGATGTGTGAGGCTGGTGGAGAGCAGCTTGAGATCAGCTGCCAGGCCGCCCTGCAGCGCTTTTATTAAAATAATGGATACCAAAAAAAAAAAAAAAAGAAAGAAAAAGCATTTGCTGAGTTTAGTAAAAGGCCCATATTTTTAAATCTGAGTGTTCTGAGAATTTATGGTGCTGAAGTGAAACCCCTGAATTACAGAAACCCATAGATTTTGTGAAATGGCATCAGGACTGCACTCTCTTTAAGATAAAAGTGCTGCATTGAATCTACTCAGTTCAAAAGTATATAATTTCCACAAAAACAAAAAAAAAAAAAGTGTCCAAAACCATTCTTAGTAAACTTGGCAC
>JBBPCZ010169342.1:0-16709 GCA_037974445.1 Brycinus macrolepidotus
TGTGTGTGTGTGTGTGTGTGTGTGTGTGTGTGTGTGTGTGTGTGTGTGTGTGTGTGTGTTTGTGTGTGTGTGTGTGTATGTGTCTGGCTGCCAGAGAGGTTGTGTAAGTAAAGTAATGTAATGAGTGACTATCCGTCACTTTCTCTCTCCGTCTCTCTTTTTCTACCTCTCTCCAGGTATGTAGGCTGTAATTGCCATAGTCTGAGATATGGCTAGATGGAGAAAGGAGAAAAAGAAAGGCAATCTCCTCCTGAGCTGGACGTATCTCTCTGTGCATTAGCGGAAATCACACTGCCCTAGCCTGGCCTTACTCACTCACTCGCTGCTCTTTACCCTGTTGTTCTTCCTGCAAGGATAAAACGTATAGAAAGATTTGTCACTGGTTACAGCGTTGATGTTTCTTTCACACAGGAAAATGGGCAACTTGTTTACAGAAGTGACCTTATTTACATTTCTCCTGGAAATGTGATGTAACACACCATCCTATATCATTTTATAGGCAAGAGTTTGTGACTCTGCAAACAAATGCATAACACTCTCATCATGCAAAACCTGTTGAATCTTTTAGAATAAATGCATTTACAGAATGCTTTGAATGCAGCTGGTGGCCTGGTGGTAAGGATGTTGCCACTGTGATCAGAAGGTCATGGGATCAAATCCCATGACTGCCAGTGGCACCACTGCGGTACCCTTGAGCAAGGTACTCTCCCCACACACTGCTCCCAGGGTACTGTGTCGCTGGCTGCCCACTGCTTCACTCGAGTGAATGGATTAAATGCAGAGAACAATTTCACACTGTTCACACTGTGAGTTGTGCTGTGTTCACACGTGACAAATGGTCCCTCTACTTACTTACCTTAGTGTATGCATGGTGGCAAATTTGCTGCTGTATCCAACCTGCCCAGTTTAAAACAGCTATAGCCTGGACTACAGTATTTACAGAATGCTCTTCAGCCACAACATTAAAGCCACTGACAGGTGAAACGAGTAACACTGATTACAAGGCACCTGTCAAGAGGTGGGATATGTTAGGCAACAAATGAACCGTCAGTTCTTGAAGTTGATGTGTTGGAAGCAGGAAAAAAATGGATGAATGAAAAGATTTGAGTGACTTTGACACAGGGCAAATTATGATGGTTAGATGACTGGATCAGAGCATGTCCAAAACAGCAGGTCGTGTGGGATGTTCCCAGTGTTGGGCCTACCAAAAGTGGTCCAAGAAAGTGGTCCAATGGACCAGTGATAGGGTCACGGGTGCCAAAAGCTTATTGATGCATGTGGGGAGCAAAGGTGGGTCCATCTGGTGGATCATGTTTTCTTTACATCATGTAGATGGCTGAGTATTTGTGCATTGCCTCCTTGGAGAAGAGAGATGCTCTATGGGAAGAAGGCAGTGTGATGCTCTGGGCAATGATCTGCTGGGAAACCTTGGGTCCTGCAATCATGTGGATGTTATTTTGACATGCATCACCTACCGTAACATTGTTGAAGACCAAGTACACTCCTTCATTTGAAGAACATGACAGAGAGTTCAAGGTGTTGCCTTGCCCTCTAAATTCCCCAGATATCCCATCGAGCAACCTAATCATAGCCATGGAGGCCCCACCTCGCAACTTACAGGCCTTAAAGGATCTGCTGCTAATGTCTTGGTGCAGATACCACAGCACACCTTCACAGGTCATGTGAAGAGCTATGGCTTGTTTTGTCATTAAAAAGTCTCTTTTTCTTCTGGGAGATTTCTAGCATCTACACCCTAGGGACATAAAACTTTTACAATGTATCCCAAGGCCAACTGAACTGGTCTTGAATCTGACGATCAGTGTGAGGCATATTTATCTGGTGTTATTTTAGATTACTTATCTATACTGTCTTTCCAGTTAATTATATATTCATTAAAATAGTTTTAATTTGACCTGTAAGCATGAAGTTCTTTTTCTGCTTGTAACCAATCAAAAGACAAACATCCTGGGTGGTGAACTACTTAATGGCACCTATCCCTCGTTTCTTTAGAGATCATCTCCTTAGTTGTTATTTTAACATGAACAATCAAAAGGTAAATTAGCAAGGAGTCTTGTTTATTAAGCACATCCAGATATCAGTTTTACAGTCTAAAGCCTGGGTCAAACAGTCCAACCAGAGTCCCAGTAACACACTAACATAAACACAAATACCAGTTTGGCCAGTTTGTGAACTTTGGCTCAAAAAATAATTAGACAGAGGTGATCTTATAGCAGAAGGGAAGATTCAGTGTGTAACCAGGACATGGCAGGTTAAGAATGTATTTAAACAGGGTTCATAAATTCCTAAATTTACTATTAGGAGGTTGCCCTCAAACAGCATAAAAACAAGGACAACAAATGCCATTTGAACACAGTAGACCTAACTGGCATTGGTACAGAAGTACTCTAATTGTTATACAGTACATTTGACCACCTGAAAGGTGGTTGTGATTTTGTGATTTTTTTTCCTGGGTCAAAGATGATGAAGACCACTTGAATGCATTAAATGGTTAATTCTTGTATGTTGACTGGTGAGAAAAGTGGCATAATTTAAATAATTGGACCCAATTACATGAGAAAAAAATAATTAAAATGATAACCAGGAAACCATGTAAAAATGAGGCTGCATGCTGATATAATGAGAATGACGTACATTGTCTCTGCTGGATCAAGGTGCTCTATCACATCCAAAACTTCAGATAATGTCAAGATATACGAAAGAAGAAAGTTGATAGTTAGGATTATCAGCTATAAACATGAGCCATAGTGTTATCCAACATGCTTGCATCTACTGTAAGCATGACATAAATGTGGCAACACATTCTTATTAAAATATCAGTCATAAGCCCTGCAAAGAATATATGTACCAAATATGGTCGTTGCATCTTTATTATAACTTGTTTTTTGTAGATCTCAGATGTAGACGTCATCTTTCTCAGATGCAGGAAATAACTATATATATATATATATATATATATACTGTATTCAGATATTCAACAATCAGACAATCACAATCATTTTAGAGCTTTGAAACAAATTTTAGTCATGATTTTGACAATTTGGCTCAAATAGTTTAAGTTCACTTTTGATGTAGGTGAGTTTACCAAACTGTCAAGCGTTTAATCCACCATCTAGTTCTAATTCCACACACTGAGATCTGTTAGTCAGGAGCAAACACGTTTTATGCATCTTTGGAATTAAGAATTGCACAAATGCACAAGAGACTTAATTTCTCACCCACATGAAAAGGAAGCCAATCTATTAAAAGAGAATTTTTAACTCATCGTCTGTCAGATATGTAATTATGGCTCTGTGGGGCCCGGGTGGAGGTGTGACTTTGGGCCTGCATGGGGTTGAATGGGCGGATGAGTTTGCGGTTATTTTTGCCGCAGTCTGGATGGATAGAAGAAACCTTGAAAGCTGGTTCCTGAGACTGACGCCAGAAAACCAGTCATTTCTCCATACGTAAGAGACGCTGTCATTCCCCATATGCAACAGAGGGAGGATTCGTGGAGTGAGAATGACAAATAAAACGTGCGTCTTTATATATGGTCACTGTGGACAGGCCTGTTTGTACAGAAATATGATTGGCATGTATGTAATGGCCTATCTGTTCTCATTTTTTATTGCTTGTTTAGGCCCGTGTCCCAGAATTGCCACTGCAATGCTGGCTGACACTGAGCTCTAAATATACCTGGAGGTAGCTGTAGATTAGTCTCGCTAGCTTTATATGGATGCTGACGTGTTCTGGGCAACATCACCAATGCTGGATTATCTATTAAGGCCTCATTCAAGTCCTACTGAAACGGATGCAAATAAGCATGTCAAATGTAGGCTCTTAATGTGTTGGCGCTTTACGTCTACATTGCGTTTGTGTTATTTTAAGGCAGTTATGGAGGCCCTCATGTCACAGTGATGACGTTGTGGTGTTATGAATGACAGAACATGTGGCATCATTGCTGTGGAGTTATTTCACAGAAATGGGATTAAGAACAGCCAGCACACAACATGATGTCTTGGCAAATGGATGCATGTTAAGAGGAAAAGCAGATTTTTCTCCTCCTTTTTTTAATGAGCTTGATGAAGTATGCAAGCGTTGTTGAACATACTGTTTCCTCCTCAGTTCATACAGTCCACGTATGGTAATAAAGCTGCAGAACCAGCTTGTTTTAAATGTTTTGTTTTTCTATTGTCACAAAAATCAAAACATCTACATACACCAATCAGCCATAACATTAAAACCACCTCCCCAATATTGTGTAGGTTCACCTCGGCCCACTGAAACAGTTCTGACTCGTCGAGACCTCTGAAGGTACAAGAGAGTTTGGATGGGGGTCAAAACAAAAGCAAGCTCTCCATGAATGTTCAAAAACAGAAATAAATATTTTGTACATTTTTAGACATTTCTAAACAGTGAGAAATCATGCGTGGAAGCACAGCATGAGTGCTGCGTCGTGTGACGTCAGGATGACAGATGGACAGGCATGATAGAGAGTGTCTGTTTTCATCTTGTTTTATCATCATTATCTTAATGCCTCAGCAGGTTTCCTTTCTTTATCCCGAATCGATACATTAGTCACTGGAAACTGCCATTTCGTGTAATCAGTTCTGAACTGCCTTTTATTAAAACACTTTTTGATAGAATAGTTTGTCAAAAAAAAGTAACGCAATTGTCCCTTTACCTCATAATGAGATTGATCCAACAATACTCATTTAGTAATCAGCTGTAAAAATGGACAAAAATACATCTTTAAAGGTGTTCTTTAGGAAAGGGTTTATATACAGAGCCATGATAACTCAGAGAAAGGTATTTCTATTAGTTAATTCTATTTATATGTGAAGTTATTTTAGTGCATAAAATAACCTCTCTATGATGGAGAACCACTTGTATATGGCTCTATTAAAATGTCAAAGAAGAAAAGTGCACTTTTTCTTTACCATAAAGAACTGTTTTGCTGAAAGTGCCTCAGGCTGTTACCACTGCTTTTAGCTGCATGACATGTATCTGTCAATGTTTGGAGAAAACAGCATGTCATGCACAGTCAGGAACAAGTCTAGTTGAGAATATTTAACAACTCAGCGAGGTCTGAGGAAGGTGTGTTTTGATTTGGGTGTCAGTATCTCTTTATTTTGCCAATTATATGCATGTACATCGGGGTCAACCAGTATGTATGTTTCAGGGCAGATGCCAATACTGATTATCATCATCTGCCCTTATTATCCTAATTAATGTGGCTGATAGCTGATATATAGAGCCTTAAATTAATTTGCCATAAATTAAAAATTTACAGTGGAAACTATACAGGAGCACAATTCCTACTCAAGACAAACATTAATGGGACATAATGTTTAACAAAATACTAATGTCATACATTATAAATCATTATTTTACAAAAAAAAGTACACAGATTTAGGATCACATGAGACAGACTTTGATCTGCCTCCATCTCTTATGTTTGTTACTGTTGACTTTTGCATCACCGATGTAAAATCTACACACCAGCCATCGCCTCAAACTGTGTGGGTGTAAGTGTGCGAGTGACACAAACAGTGGAGAAAAATGTATGATCATGATATTTGGTAAAGCCTTCGACCAATCCTGTAAGGCCGTGGGCAGGAATTTAAGACAGGCTACAGATGTTTTGATTGGTTGCGCTCAACAAGTCATACTTATTTCACAAATCAGTGGGTGAGATATTGGGCCAGAAGTGTTTTTTTTTCAGTCATGATCATGATAAGGAGTAATAACATAAAAGCCTTTGTAAAATAGTGTAAAAGCATGTTAAAATGGCAGTACTAGTTATTAGAATAATGGTAAGTACTGGCTTTGATCTTCAGCCGGGCCAATACATGCATGTAATGCCTTGGACACATGACATGACTTTTTTAAAGTGGTCAGATCACTGTTCTGTCCACACTGATCAACCTTTTTTTCAAAATTCAAAGTTTGATTGTCATACATAGATACAAAGTCCAGTGTGTAATGCAAATTCTTACTTGGATACTTCTCCACAGACTACAGACAATTAACAGCACACAGTGCAGCATTACAAAACAGTAAATACTAAGTACTAATAATAAGTACTACATACAATGCATCATTCAGCTTGAGGTAGTAAAGTGATAGAACACATCATTGCTGCACTCACTGCCAGTCACAACACTTTTCACACTACAGGACTTGGACTTGGACAGGTTCAGATTCTTAGCATGCTAGGTATCAGTCAGACATCTGTAAGGCCTCTCAGATGGTGTCTTTGATCAATTCACCCTGAGCGAACACAGATTTGCCACTGGTCTGGGGCTTTTTAGATGATTTTCAAGAACTCTGAGTTCAAAATTAGGACAGACACTGTGTAGTGTGAACTTATCTTAACATACTAAACAGGCCATTAATGACAAGAGTAGTAAGAGGTATTTAAAAGACAATGACACATTCATAAAAAAAAAATTAAATAAACTAGATAAGAAAATGGATATGTTAAAGAGAGAAATGTGGACATGTGCATTTTACACACTGTCTCAGGCATGGACATGTTTTATGAAAAAGCTAGACATCAAACTGTCTGCAGGCCGCATGAACCCCAGCCCGCAGGCCATGTTATCCTACTCTCTCTCTCTATCTCTCTCTCTCACACACACACACACACACACACACACACATATACACACACACACACACACACACACACCCCGGCCATGTCACGGTCCACCCACCTGCTTGCCCACTCCGTATCACACACAGGGTCAGCTTACCTCTCACTGCTAATTAGCTGCGGGGGCTTCACACTGTTTGATCAGATGCGCTGATTTCTGATGCACTCAGGGTCTAATTGAACGGGCAGACATACAGACAGTGAGACAGAGGGAGGGATAAAGAGATGAGTTTAATTGTGTGTGTGTCTCACATCTCTACACATCTCACCAGAGACGTTTACCATATGAAAAGCCTGAGCCCCTACACTGATAAAGGCCTAAAAGCTCTGGGTTTTGGATCCTCCCCCTCACCCTTTCTTTTGGCACATGCCCTTTAGTACACACCCACATAGTAAAGTTTTTTATTGTTTTACCTTGTTTTAAGTGACTCATGGAATCTTCATATTTTAATTAAATCAGAATGATGAACAACGATGGACTATCTGTGGCTGAGATGCTGAGATGGGAATTAGTGGCTATATTAGCATATGGCATGTATACGTGAAAAAATAACTAATTTGTTTACTAATGTGCTTGTACAAAATGCTCTAGATGTGTGTGGGATTAAAAAAATCGTTTACCTAACTTCACTTTCTTAATCGGTTAAACTTATCAGTACCTCAACTGCCATTCTGACAGTGTTCCCTAATTTAATGAGATTTCATCGTCCAGCCATTAGCTCGCTAATTGACCTGTCTAGGTTCTGCCCACAAATAGATTCTCTAATAGGTCTTATAGAACACTGGCAAAAAGTCCATTCAGTCTAATTAGAAAGTGGAGCACAATACAATCAAAATAGCATATTTTAGGGAGCGTTATTCATTTCAAATTGTGTTATGCAAAATAACAATTCAAAACGAAAGGTAGATCAGGTCTAGTTTTTTGTTGTACAGTTGAGGTATAAACATCTTATTTTTAGCCTAAGCAGAAAGTTCACTGTGTTCTACAGTTTTAAACACTAGTTGCTGTAGCATTGTCCTTATGTCTTTGCTCTATACAGCCATGGTTCACCGTTAACTTTGCGTGAACATACTAGAATCCCATAGGAAGTTTTCAGAAACTGGCGTTATCATAGAGGAATATGTTTTCTTTTTTTTGGCCACGTTTTGACATTTTATGGCCCAGATTGAAGGCCTAGCTCCAATAGCCACAAAGTTCTGGTTTCTTTTCATATTAGAACTTATACGTAAGATACTATGACTTATGGGCAACACAGTGGAACTGTCGCCTCACAGCAAGAAGGTCCTGGGTTCAAGTCCTGGGGGGCAGCAAGGGACCTTTCTGTGTGGAGTTAATTGCTAATTTGAATGATAGTGATCATTCGGTCATACGTGAACACACCACAGCACACAGAGTGAACAGCACGAAATTCTTCCTCTGTATTTAACCCATTCACCAAGTGAAGCAGCGGGCAGCCAGGAACACAGCGCCCGGGGAGCAGTGTGTAGGGACGGTACCTTACTCAAGGGAACCTCAGAGGTGCCACTAGCAGTCTTGGGAATCGAACCCACGACTTCCTGATCGCAGGGCGAACGCTACAACCAATAGGCCACCAGCTAGTTGTGAATGTGTGTCTCTCATTTTTATAAGTGATGGGTCAGGCTCCAGTATCCCCCACAGACGAACCTTGCAGAGTGGTCAGAAGACCCCTTCCTGCATCTCAGCACTGTGAGTGTGTGTGTGTGTGTTCTTCAACCTGCAGACAAACAGGCCTCTCCTACTGTGTGTGTAGTTGGATTGAGAGAGCAAGACACGACAGGTTGTATGTCTGAGACCTTGTTTTCATGCTTGTGTGTGTGTGTGTGTGTGTGTGTGTGTGCACACGTATTTGCCCGCATTCTCCACCTGACTACATGTGGGAGATGGTATTGTAGCCCAGGTGTGTATGTATGTGAGTGTGTTTTTGCTCGCACTTATCACATTTGGTAGTGGGTTAAGGTGTTGAAGCATAGGTGTATGTGTGTGTGTGTCTGTACAGTAAACTATGTGTGTGTGTTCATGTGTGTGTTTTCGCACATTTAGCATTTAGCAAATTTCTACTTCAGGCTATATGCTGTGGTAAACCATGGCTATCAAAGATAGACATTCAGTTCAGGCCGTGAGTTTGGAAAAAAATAAGTGATTTAGATAACAAATGAATGAGTGAATATTATGACTCCATACAATCATTTCAATATAAAATATGCTAGTATTAAGAAAGTACCCATGTATGCAGCACAAGCAGGCAAACCAGTGTAGCTCACATGAAATAATAAGACACAAGTGATTAAAGGTTGAAAAAGCGCTTGGCTTTTGTATGTAGCTGTCCATCGTTCTGCAGTTAAACATTTGGGAACCCACTGAAGTTTAGAGTTGAACCACCTTGTGATTTGCAGTTGGAGACCTGTGTTTAACCTGGTAATTGTTGCTGTGAAAGAAGTGTGTTGGTGGATGGACCACGGTAGGTCAAGCAAATCACTCTTATTTTAGGGGCAATTTGAGAACTGCATGAAGCCAGGAATAGCAGCTGGCCTACCATCCGCACTTTCTCATGGACGGCATCAGAAAAACATATTTTAGCCGAACTGGAAAGTCTAAAAACATAATAGACGTTATTATGAGGGCCAGGGAGGTTTAGCCATCTGTGATCACTTCCTTTCGCTAGAAACACGTGATCCAGTGTGTGTTAGGCCTATTGATGGCTGTTGTTTTGTGTGTTTTTGAAAAGAGCCCTCCGGCGAGTTTGTGCGTTAGAGGAGCCGTGTATTGATTCGACAGCGCACTCCGCATGGCCTCCGCAGAACAGGGCAATTATTCCAAACACAATCCTGAAGCTGCAGAGATTCTGCACAATCAGAGTGATCAGCAGACCCCTTCTCTGCATCTCAGTGCTGTGTGTGCGTGTGTGAGTGTGTGTGTGTGTGTGTGTGTGTGCGTGTGAGTGTGTGTGTTCTTCATCCTGCAGGCATTTAGACATCTGCCAGTGTGTGTATAGTGGGTTTGGGAGAGACAGACATGACAGGTTGTATGTCTGAGACCTTGTTTTTGTGCTTCTGTGTGTGTGTGTGTGTGTGTTTGTGTATGTGTGTGTGTGTGCATGTATCTGCCCACATTCTCCACCTGACTACATGTGGGAGAAAGTGTTGTAGCCCAGGTGTGTAGTTGTGTGTGAGTGTGTATTTGCTTGCACTTATCAGCATTTGGTAGTGGGTTAAGGTGTTGAAGCATGTGTGTATGTGTGTGTGTGTGTGTGTGTGTATGTGTGTGTCTGCTAGCTACATGTACAAATGACTGTCTGTACAGTAAGCTATGTGGTGTGCTCATGTGTGTGTTTTCCTACATTTAGCATTTAGTAAATTCTAGTACAGGTTACATGCTCTATGTCAGAGGAGAACCATGGATAATAAAGACAAACATTCAGTTCAGGCCATAAGCTTTCAAAAAAGAAAAGATCTCATGCTACTTTCTAGCGCTATTATGATGTGCAGGAGCAAAGCTAACTCTTGTACATATGATTTTTTTTGGCAGTTTTAGATTAAACATTTGAAGCCTGTAAAACATCTTACATACAAGAGTGCAAGAGTTATTAGCAAGAGCTCAGAGCAAAGCAAAAAAGATCAATTTTGTTATTTTTAAATAATTTGAAAATGTCAGTTATCATTTACACTTTGTGAATATGTAATGTTGAACCAACAAAAATGGCTCAAATTCACTTTCCACTAACTTGAATTTAAAGTAAATTACTAACAGCTGACAGAAACCTGGTTAAACAATGACTCATACTCAGCTTCAGTGGCATATCTAGAACTTTCAAAGGCCTAAAGTGAGTTTTTTTTTTCTCTTCAAATTGATCCCACCCATTGTAAATCAAAACATGACTGGTTGACACTTCTAGCAGTTCCTAATTACATTGTTAATCCAACACGGAAGGCCTTCAGTCTACCTTCCTGAAGGCCTAGAGAATAGGAGAGCTCACCACACTTAGATGCTGTTGGTCATTAATTAAAAGTGTAAGGCCTCAGTCCAGCTCCTGAAGGCCTAACCAATGGGAGAGCTCACCACAACTAGATGCTATAAAGAAAACGATTGGACAATCTTGGGCATTTCACAAATTTATTCATTTTGTATTCTACCCAGAACTTAACAAAAGATAAGAGTATTATGACAGCACTCACTGAAATTAGATCCAGCAAGCATAATTGTGTTAGGTTCTGTTACTACAGACATGTATTGTTTGCATCTACATTTGGCTTGTGACTCAAAATGTGGGGTAAGTGTTGCGGCACAGTGTGTGTGTGTGTGTGTGTGTGTGTGTGTGTGAGAGAGAGAGAGAGAGACTGCGGTCACATGTCTCATCTGTCCGCGTGGGTCAGGTGTCAGAGCACAGGTTGTGAATGAGTTGTGAGTTGGAGGGTTTAGTAAAGTGTGAGTTCACACAAGAGGTGCAATGGGTGACTGAGTGAATGTGTGTGTGTGTGTGTGTGTGTGTGTGTGTGTGTGTGTGTGTGGTGTTGTGTGTGAACAGTCTGTAGGAGCTGTTAAATATGACCTAATGTGTCTTACTGTACTAACAGCTGTAGGTCCAAAGTCTTGTTACATTAGTGTATGTTAAAGATTTTTTTCTAAAGACAGAGATTTTATGTTTAGTACAAGAGATTATACATACAATACATATATGATATATACATATATAATATATTATACATGTATATATATGACAGAAATTACATATTTAATACAAGCAACCAATAAGATATTTCCACAGAATATTAAGGCAAAGTGAATGGACTCACTGTTTATCTGCATATTCAGCTGTCTAGAAGGTACATGTGCTCATAGTGGTCACTCTCCGTGAATATTTCTCAGCTGTAAGAATTCTGTTTAAAAAATACACTGCCCTGCAATGTACTAGACAAGTTCCTCATGACCTGAAGCTTGCTAAATTTTTTATATGGTTATAAAAGCTGCTCTGGCTTAAGAGGCTATGAGTAAGCAGGCAGAAGGGAAATAATCGTGAGTTTTACTATTTCAGAATTGGTAAAATGGTAGCGTAGATAAAAGACCCAAAATTAGAGCAGCTGTAGTCTAGCAGCAAAATATCTGCTCACATGTTTTGGCCTTTTAGCTTTTAGAGTTCAGACTGATTGACTTTCTCTGAGTTTCTGAGCTTGTGGTAGTAGTCTCTGATTTAATAGCGGGGGAAACACTTACTCTGAAACTCAATAACAGGTGACACCTACTCCTTCAATTGAGACCTAGGGTGCTTTCAGTTTTGTCTGAACCAAAATAGCACATGTGAAAGGTGCCTTGGACCGAACCAAAGGAGTAAATACGGTCTGGCCAAAAGAGGTGGTCTCGGTCTGCAACAGACTGAATCATGGTTAGGTTTGTTTGCAGTGTGAAAACACTTTTTTGGATAAGAAGAAACTTGATAAGGCACCCATCTACAAACCAATGAAAGTCCAGTACAAAGAGAAACAGCCCAAGTGGGTGATGATGACTGGATGTATTGATGTCATGAAAATTTGCATCTAACCAGATTAAATGCATACAATGTTATAACATGACCCTTGGTTCAGACCTTGGTCCAGACTTTCAGGTGCGAAAATGCCCTAATGGTTCTACCACTATAAATTATTCAGTAGCTACTACAAAACTAATATTTATGTAGTTATGAGAGAAACTACATGCAAACCCTTAAGATTCCTTTTCCTAGCATACCTTCACTTCAGTTTCATTTATACAATACTTTCTACAAAAAGGCTTTGTTCTAAATGAGCTTTCCAAACATTTCTGGTCCTTCTTCTTAATGAGTGCCGACATGGGATTCGGGGAAGTCTCTCTAACAAAGAATAAAAAAAGAAAACTCCTGAAGAAGTAATGAAAGAAAAAAACTCAAACTATCCTTCTTTTTTCACTCAAAAGACTTAACTCTTTGAGATCATGAAGAATAAACACTGAGGAATCAAGATTCAAAAGTAAAAGCTGCCAAACCGGTGCTGAGCGAGTCCCTTCATCGTGACTCAAAGAGAGAGCCTTCTTGTATTTCTGTTCTACTAAGCCCCTCGCCCTTCAGTGACTGTTTACGTGCCTTTTTATTATTAAAGCCTGATTGAGTTTTGTTTAACTCCTGCATCTGTGTCCTCCTTCCTCGAACCGACATTATACTGCCAAAGAACATGAAGAAGACACATTGCGAGGAACTAAGACTCAAAATGGAAATCAATCCTCCACTTGGCTGCCCCGCAGGGTGGAGATGTGATATGAAAAAGAAAGAAATAAACAAATAAATAAATATTATAATTATTATATAAAAATATATATATAAGTTTAAACAGCATCACTAAGGTCATCACGCAAAGGAAAGATATCAGTGTTCTTTGTGAAGCAGAGCACAACTATAAAACTTCAGAAGTGGCTTAAGATGGAAAAAGTCCAGTCTAAGCAACACTCTCTCTCTCTCTCTGCAGTAAGTTAACAGCGGAAGTTATGACCTTCAGACGTGGCAGAACCACACAGCAGGTGCTGAAGGCCGGAAACTGGGCCTGCCGGTCATTACTGCGGTGTTACTGCCGTAGACTTATCGCACCATTTCAGACTCTATTAAAGCAGCTTCTGTAAATAACCTGTTCTTCTCAAAGCAGATTTTTACTTTTTATCAGGCCATCTTTGCTCATGACCAAGTGCTTAATAAAACACAACTCCAATAATAATAATAATAATAATAATAATAATTTATTATTATTATTATTATTATTATTGTTGTTGTTGTTGTTGTTGTTGTTGTTGTTATTGTTATTATTATTATCTTTGTTATTATTATTATTATTATTATTATTATTATTATTTCTTCTTTCTAATCATAGCAGTTTAGGAAACAGCTTTTCAGATGTATATTATTCATTAGCCCTTTGATGTTCCACATTCTGTGATCCTCCATTGGGCAGTTCTTCTTTTATCAGAGTTCAGGGCCTTGAATCACCTTTTAAAAACATGGCTGTTTCCATTTGATCTGCTCTTGCACTTATTAACTTAAGGATTGTTGCACTTATTTGAGATTTTGCGTTTGTCTCACAAACTACCTTTTTAAACAAGTAAACATGAAGTCACAAATCAGTCTTCTTTCATCATTACTCTGATTAAACCATGGAGAAACCCTCTGAGCCTTCTATGCCTTCAGAGAAGGTCTTATGGTTCCTGAGAACTAATAAATGCGCATCTATATTTAATTCGTTTTTATTCAGCACAGTCCTGTTTATAGTCTTGGGCAGGTACCACAATACTACTCTCACTTCATTATTAAGTTTTGGTAGGAAACAAAAAGGTTCATTTCTAAAAAAAAAAAAAAAAACAGAAAACTATCCAATCAGAATATTTTTCTCTGTGGTATGTGGGTAGATATAGTTGAGAAAACTTTCCTATTAGTCCTTCACGTAGTCATCAGCATAACTGATATTAGTTTAATCAGTGATTCTGTTAACTATTGCAGTTGTTTTTTTGAAGGCCGGGGGGGTTTGTTTGGTTTTTTGCATTCTTTTGTTTTGTTGATTTCTTTTTTTCATTTTTCTTTTTGCAATGATGGCAGAGGTTTTGCCGTGGTCAGCCCCCGTGGAGAAATATTACTAGTGGAAACGCTGTTTCTTAAAGACAGCTGGACTTGGTCAGACCAACTAGAATATTTGACGAGACTAAAAGCCAAGACCAAGTGGATGTCTAGATACTGGCAAGTGCGAGAAAAGTTTTCTGGAAAAAACTTCTGGAGTCTGGACTTGAATCTGAGACCGAACATGAGTATCACAGCCCTGGTGCTGTAAGCACCTCTGTTAGTAACTCCAGTTTGTTAAATTGTTCACAGCTGCCTATAGTAAAGCTTGTTTAAGGTCAGTGACAGGTGCAGAATTTGATACAGGCCTGCTGTCACAGATTTCTTCAGATTTTGACCCAATAAGCTCCAGCTGAAATTTTATAAAAGTTAACTGCGGTTTTAAAAAAAAGTTAACTAATGTTCAGTTGAATGATACAGTGAGAAGAATCACAAATTACAGCAGGGCAGAAAGCTTTAGATTGTGCGATTGGGGCTGGTAACTTCTATATGTTTCTGAATAATTTACAGCAGTTTCTGAGTCATTCACAGGAGTTTCTGGACAACTTGTAAAAGTACCACACTAATACATTAATGAGGATTAATGCCTATAGTTTTAGGGGTCATGTCAAAAGGTCTCCAGTGCTGACCCTCCTCAGTGCGTTTGGCACCGACCCTTAAGAGTATTACAAACAAATGGCCATCAGAGAGCTTAATTAATGAACAAGTGGAACAGTGGGAGAGCTCTGCAGGGACAAAGTAACACACACACACTCACATCCATACACTGGCCCCACTTCATGGGACATAGCGCGTTACTGGAAGCTTCAAAGCGGCTCTTATCTCTCCCACTCCTACCTGAGGGCCCATTGTCACTGAGCTGCCATCCATTCGCATGCAAACACACCTGATTAACAAGCCAAGAATCTTTCAGTCCAGCGGCCAGCGCTGACGTGTGCAGAAGGCAGAGGCACACGTACACCCACACATGTACACACGCACACAAACTCAATATCACTTTGAATTTTCAATACATAAGCAATATATTAACACTTCACACCCTTGTCCACCTCCTTCGCCCATGCACACTTACCATCCCACACACAGATCAACCCATGTCGCTTTCATTTGATTATCAAAAAACCTACATTTCACAGTCTTGTTCATCTCCCTACCCCCTCACGCAATTGTACATGTCAAGACGTGGGTCCATACTTACGTCCCACACTGTAAATTTCAGTAAGGTCACTTTCCTCAAAAAAGTATTCAAACTCATTGCCTTGAATCAATCAAGTGAAGGAATTTGTTTAAGTTGACTTATTGAAATGTATAGTGCATACGAATGATTGAATGATATTACTGATTACTGTTAATTGTGCCACAAGTAGAATAAAATAAAAGTAGTAAAATAACAAAAGCATGCTTGTAGAACATTATAACATGCTTGCATTATAAACTTCAGTGAGTTAACTTAAAAAAAAATTTCTAAAATAATGACCTTGAATCAGTCAAGTGAAGAGATTTCTTTTTAAAGTTAACTTATTGAAATTAATAGTGCATATGAATGATTGAATGATATGAAAGATTACTATTTCTTGTACTACAAGCATACTTTTGCTATTTTACCACTTTGATTATATTCTACTTGTGTTGTGGTTTTTACTGTGCAAACTTGAGGGGGCTCTGACTCCATGGATTTAATTTCTTGTAATGTTGTTTCATTGTTATCTCTATATGACAATACACTTAAAACTTAATATATCCATATTTCAGGAAAACATATAGTGCCTTGTAAAAGTTCGAATGCTGTTTTGGACTTTCCCAGAGAGTAGCCAGCTAAAATGTGGAATAAGGTTTTGTGGTCAGATGAGACAAAAATTTAACTTCTGGCCTAAAACGAAAAACACAATTTGTGGTACAAATCTAACACTGACCACGTCTCTACAAACACCACACAACAGTGAAGTATGGTGGTGGCAGTGTCAGGTTGTTGGAATGCTGTTCCTTACTGGCCATCTTGTTAGAATGGATGGATGGATGGATGGTGCAAAATACAAAATACAAGATACTGTAAAACCTGACCCAGTGTGCTAAAAAATGTTTAATAGAAACCTTCATTTTTTTCAGTAGGAAAATGATCACAGGTCCAAGCAACAAAGGAGTGGTCGAATAATAAAAAGAGATGCTCTCCAATTCCCAAGTTAAAGCCCAGACCTCAATCCAATGCCTAGCTTCTTAACTGTGAACAAAATTTTTTAAAAACTTACTCCAATAGACATAAATTGTTTATGCAGCAAAGCCCAAGACCCAGCAATGGCATCTTGATCTGCACATCCTTTCGGACCCACAGTGTCTTCTCACAGTGGAAGGGTGGACCAGTGTTGGGCAAGCTACTTGTAATGTGTAGTGAGCTAAGCTATCAGTTACTCAACAATAAATTAAGCTTCACTACA
>JBBPCZ010169362.1:0-16709 GCA_037974445.1 Brycinus macrolepidotus
AATCTCTACTCTTTATTGTGAGAGCGTTCACAGAACAAAGTGCGTGGTCCACCAACCCATCTTGCCTTGTCTGCATTAGGGTTCATCCATCACGCTACACTGGTCTAACCGGTACTTCAGTTCCTTCTTGGTCCGTGACACCAATAACAGATGAGTGTAATGTGACAGGACAAACTAAGATCAGAACTAAGTGTTTATTTATTCATTGTGTCTCTTTAGACACAGCTAAACTAATGACTGTAGAAAAAGCGGCTGAATTGATTGCAGTTGACCCAGGTGTGTTAAAAAGGCGCTCCAGGAAATGCATCTGCTCTAAAATGCATCAGATAGGTAAAGCTGAGAGAGCACTCAACCGTACATTGAGGCCATGGATTTGCAGGAGGCGCAGTTTAACACTTGGTATCAATGGGCACAATACACTGCGAGGGAGCTAAATAATTCAGAGTGTGTGTTGTGCGCACAATCACCACTAGCCAAGGTAGTCATAGTTCCTAACCCATATTCCTATGAACATTGTACTATATTTAATAGGCATTGTTGTGAAACCCTGAAAAAGACCTTTTTGTCCAGCTTTATGCTTAAGCCATCTTGCCAATCCTGACTACCAGAAAATTACTAAAAGCTCAGCAGATAGATAATGCAGGGGATTTGATGCAAGCCTTAGTCTGTCACAGGCAGAGATCCCCAGAAATTATATCATTAACTGGACAGAGACTTACAAATGCTACAATAGAACTGATGGAAGTGAGATGGTAGGGTATTTTCAGGGTAAGTGTGGAATGACTCTTCATTTTGAGCGCTCGTGGAACGGGCATGCGAAATTCTGAACCCAATTCGGACAACCAAACCATGCTTACCCCTTTGGAAGGCTGTGAAAAGCAAACTTGGGTCTTACCGCCTATGGTAGTCATTAAGAATCAGATGAAGGTTATAGCAGGCTTTTTTTGGATTTGTGGAGGTACGACACTTAGACCTATGTTGCCTCTTTGCTGGACAGGGGTTTGTGCAAGGGTTAAAGCAATCCAGAAAGTGACAATTATTGGAAAGGATGAAAGTCCTGGGGAACAGAACAACCTTACCCCACGAAGGCACAAAAGATCCCATGAACCTGACCCTGAAGTAAAATTAGATGCTATTGGAGTAGTGAAATTTTATCAGCATTTAAATCAATTTTCATCTGGATTACCCTGAACAAAAATGTAGAATGGATAAATTACATATTTTATAACCAGCAGAGATTCATTAACTATACAGACGACCCACTAAAAGCACTAGGAGAACAACTGAGCGCAACAAGTAAGATGACTTGGCAACATAGACAGGCCTTGGATTGGCTACTGCCAGAAAAAGGAGGTGTGTGCGCAATGTTTGGTGACCAATGGTGCACCTATATACTGAACAACACAGCACTAGGTGGATCATTCTCAGAAGCCATGATGAAAATGCACAGACTTAGGGTAGAGGTGAAGGCTAATGCAGGAAAGGATGCTCGTATTGGAGAGTGGTTCTTTAAGTGGTTGGATCCATGGGGTGCTATGTTTGTCAAGATAGGTATTGCAATAGTTGCGTGCCTTCTGATATTCGCTTTAATAGCTTGTTGTGATTCCACTTGTAAGATCAGCATTCACTAAAATGGTCACTAATACCGTAAATAATCAGATGATTGTTATTGAGGCTCAAGAAATGTCAACTTTCTCAACCTCCAACTACAATCCCTTCGTCGAAGGCAGTGATGTTTAAATAGCCATGAAATAATGATTCAGAAAACATGTGCCTGCAACCTGCTTTTATCATGCTTTTAATAGACTGAATATGCCAGAGCAACCCAAAACATCCACTTTAGGCCAAGGACATAGACCCCCAAGGAGGAGACCCCATGGAGGAGTCAATCCCTCTCCTGAAGCCAAGAATAGAAAAGAAAATGTATACATCAATTGGACGCCCAGGATCGGTTCACATTGCCTTGGATGACAAGATCCTGAGTTTTTGATAGGTGTATCTCCATATAGCTCCCTTGATCTCATATCAGATGGCGATATTGTGCTGTGCATTGAGGATATTCAGAGATTGCTCAACAATAATCCCAGGAGTAATGTTATTTGTACCGAGTATAACAGCTTATGTGATATAGTTGAGGGAGCAACAGAGGATTTCTCTGTTCCTGAGTTTGGCACTAGGTTTACTTTGGATCCTGTAACTAATCACAAACTATATGCGACTATTGATTTTTTCTACAATGTCTAGTTTAAGTGTGTCCAGTGAAACACTGGTGACCTCTCCTGGTACACACCACCAGTTTTGCGCTACTGTACGAAGAGTACAAAACAGGAGAAGAGGATGATGCTTCTAATGAGTAAAGGTCTAAATATGGCCTAGGGGTTTTTCGCCCACTCTTGGAGGATGAGTCTCCTTTATTAGCTGAATTTACAAAGTTATTTTAGTGATTATTACGGGTACTATGAAGAATGTAATCCTATTATACAGTATTATTTACCTATGCATGCCAAGTTGCTTGTTTCAGTATTTACCTTTTTAGTATTTAAACGCATTTATTGATTTATCTGACTTCACAGTCAGAGAGAAGCTCTCTCCAGGGGGGGATATATACGGTAAATTCACTATTGTAAATTCACTCTGTGCTCCCTGCAAATCCCAGACATAACTCCCGAATGCATTCAAACTCAATAACCCTGAAACTGAAGCACAGCACCTGCGCCTGGAGACAGTTTAGCATTCTGTGTCACTGTACACGTCCTTGAAGAAGAGTTCAATGAGTAAATTGTAAAACTGTTACATGTCAGATATGTCAAATCTGAACTGACTGAACTGTCCTTGTTAATGAACCAACTGAACCATACTTTTTTTAAAAAAACAGGAACATGGCCAGCTATGAAATAATGGTGGCAGGCGGAGTTGAGTGAAATTAATATTAACAAATGATAACTGGGCTTTTAATTATTGGTAGAAAAATAAAGAGGGTGGAACAATGAACATGCAAATATTGATGTAATTAGCACTTAATGGTGGAGAACCATTAAGTGGGTAGGATCCATAAAGGGGTGTTGAATTCTTGGGCCTGTATAAACTTATGTAAGCCTGGCTGGAGAAAGCTTCCGATCGCTGCTTCCACGGACCACAAGGCTGCAAATTCTTCAATAAACCAGCTACACTGCACTTCTTTGACTTTGTTTGATTTTTGACTTTCAGACTTAGGCTCACTCCAACTCTACATGACACCCTGGACAACTGTAAATGCTATTTACATGAAATGAAAGCTTCTAGGAGCCATAACAGTTCAGCCATGATGTAGTAGAACACGCAAACTCACAGAACACATTTTGTGCTGAAGCGCATAGTGCATTAAAAATCACCTACCCTCTGTGGCATCACTACAGAGTTCCAAACTGCCTTTGAAGCTACATAAGCATTGGGAGTTTCATGGAAAGGGTTTCCATGCTTGAGCAGCTGCACTCAAGTCTATAATCACTTTGCACAATGCCAGTCTTCAGCTGGAGTGGTGTAACGCGTGCTGCCACTTGACTGGAAAAGTGTTCTCTGGAGTGATGAATCACATTTCACTATCTTGCAGTCTGATGGATGAATCTGAGCAGATTCTAGGAGAAAGCTACCTACCGGAAAGTATAGTACTAAATAAAGCTTGGTGAAAGATGAATAACGACCTGGAGCTATTTTTCAGGGTTTCAGCTAGGCTCCTTAGTTCCAGTGAAGGGTAAAATTTATGTTACAACATATAGCATTGTTTTGGAACTGGATGTCCAACAAGCTCATATAGGTGTGACGCTCAGGTTTTTACTTTTGGCCATATAATCTTAATTACACCTTTGAAAGGCCATAGCAGAAGAAGTGATAATGTTCTTGCACAATCCACATATCTATCCTCAACAAAACCTGTGACTGTGTATTTTTTCTTCATGTTACTTTGTAGTTTTTAATAATATTTAATACTTTTAATATTTTAAATTGATTAAAATATTGGTTTCAAGAATAGTGCAGAAGAGCTGGTGCGATGTCATTAATAAACGTTTTTTGGGGTTTTTTTTGTATCAATGACTTGAAACATAGACTAGGCCTTTTTTTGCACAAAAAGGTGGAACGCAAAAGGCAGAAACAATGCTTGTATTTTAGCTTTTCACACATTATACATTGAGTTGTGATGCTATTAACAAACTAATAACTATCTTCTTTCTCCTCCCAGTTAACTGATTATGGAATTAATTGTTTGTTACAGCCCTAATGCAGTTACTATACAGTCTTTACTGTAATTTACAGTTATTGTTGTTTGCAGGCTCTCTGTAATTAGTATAACATGCAGTTAGTAAATGTTCTTGCTAATGCTAATGCTTATATGAGTTCTGTATTTAGAAAAAAATGTTTTAAATGCACCTCAGTGTGTCGACTGCTGTTAAGACAAGTTATGAGATAGTAAACTTTTTCCTCTTTTTTCCCTCTGTTTAGTAAAGTTTTTATCCTGTCCATAGTCCTTGTGAGGATTGTTAATGTCTGTTTTTCACTGAAAATTCAGTAAAACAAACTTGTTTTGTCACCCTCAGATACTTCAGCTACCACTTTTTTTTCAAAAATGAGAAAAACAATCTCTCAAAGATTTGCACAGTGCCTCTTCACAGATCAGTAATGTGTCTGAAATACATATAACATTATTATCTGTCCAGAAAGTTCCAAACTCACTCAATTGCTATATTTCACTCCTAAAGGGAACCAGACATGCACTCAAATAATCTATTTTTCAGCCCTCTAAATAAAGATTCAGTACAAAAATCTTGACATTTTGTGGTATAATTCTTGAGATCCCAAACTATTTTATTGTAGAGTGTACAAAGTATTACATCTACATCTCCCTGAGTGCCTTTTGGTGTTTTGGTTAGTAGGGTGTAGCCATGTCACCAAAACAGCTTCTTCATCACTAGTCACTTGTTTAGTGTTGCTACTTTGATAAAGAACTATCTTTTCTTTTTCCATAAATTAACCAAAACCCCTACTACCTAGCTGAGAGACTGTTAAATTGGAAAGGTCACTGGATGAAGGTCTGCCCCTTTAGATATAAAGAGAAGGCAAAAGACTTTAAGAAGTTATTCTTTCCGTGGATACTACTGGCAAAAGCATTACTGACACAGAAGAAGACCTGAGTTAGGCTGTCTGAATCAGCAGTGCTAAATATGCATTAGCTCCAAGAAAGAGTGATTGTATGAATGACACTTGTTTCCACTTTTTTCTGCATTCAATTTTACATGTAGTGACACATCTGGTCTACATAAGCTGTTTAGAGATACAATACTGACTTTTGGTCAGCTCTAACCTGTCTGAGGATGAAGGCCATGGCGTCAGTAGACTCCCAATAAGACGCATGGAAGAGTGGAGGCAGAGCCACAGTAGGGAAGGCAGTGAGGACGTCCGGACAATACAGCACATAATCCAGCCGCTTAGATCCCCACCACCTGCTGTATACTGAGAGAAGGGGAACAGAAGCAATGGCAGAAATGTATAGGGTGAAACAGATGAATAAGGCTCTAGTAAATACTTATGTACCACATTAGGCTGAGGTGAAATTAACATGGAGCATTACTTTATTAAAGACAGAACAAGGTAGTAGAGTGATGCTTGAAAGTTTGTGAACCCTTTAGATTTTCTGTATTTCTGCAAAGGTATGATAAATCACAAGGTAAAGTCCCAGTTTAAAAAAGGAGACAAATAGTATAGATGGCCATGTGTGAAACTGTGCTTTTAGTATCTAGTGTGAAGCAATAACTGCTGTTAAACATTTCTGGCAGCTGTTGATCAGTCCTGCTTGGAGTAGTTTTAGCCCATTCCCCTGAATAGAGCAGCTTCAATTCATCAGTGTTATTGGGTATCTTCACATTAACTGCTCATTTCAGGTTTTTCCTACAACATGCTTATTGGGTTAAAGTCAGGACTTTGACATGTGCATATTGAGTCATTCTGAAAGTGGCTCACAGGATCAGATTTTAGAACTGGCACTTTGGATTTGTAATTAACTGAAACAGCAGCACTTTTTCTTGAATGTGGCTTTAGACAAGTTTAAATAGAGTAGTATCGTTTTAGGCAGTTATATTGTGCATTGCACAAAGTGTATAAACATTTTCCAAAAGTACTTTTTGAGTGTTCTGCTGAAACCAAGTAGAGTACTCGAACCTATGCTTAGTGAACACTGCACTTTTCAATATAAATGTCAGGAAAACCAGAACATTAAATCCATTGCACAAATCTCTATTCGCTGATTGTATGACTGAAGTCATCTTTCATCAAGGAGGTTTGTCTACACAGTGCTAATAACTAATCAAGCCTTGCTCTACAGACTCACACTGTGACATGGTGCTGTCTGCCCCCCTGGGTGCAGGTGTGCTGTGCTCAGGGTCAGTCACTGCCCTCCCTGACTTGCAGCCACCTCCAAGGCAAAATGGGACCTGCATGGCATCTGGAGCTCTGCTGCTTCCTGCCAAGTGTTTGACAACTGTGTCAGCTAGAGGGGTTTTATAAAAGGAAGAAAACAAGAAAATAAACACAAGTAGGATGGTGACTAACACAAACGTGCAAGCATCTGCAGTAGTGATTACACTATTGTCTTGCTATATGGCTATCCATCACAGTGTTTTCCCCTCCTCTCAAAGACTCCTCTTAATGGAATCAGGTGTAGTAGATTAAGGATGGAACTCTGCAGGGTAATAGATCACCAGAACCATTCTTGGGCACCACTGCCTTATACCATCCTAAAGTCCTGCCACGACTTTTCTGAGCTGTTTTACATTTGTTCTTAGTTTTCTGTGGTTTAGACTCTTGCTCTATAGTATTTTACATCGCTAATTAAGCTCACTCAGACCTGTTCTTGTTACATTTGTCATAATGGACACTTAAGCCACATGATGTTCAGGAAAGCTGGTATTTACTCATGGTTCTGGACTATTTGCACTCTTTATACACCATAAAAATGGCTACAAAACAACACCTTTTTTTTATAAGATGTGCCATTTCCAGTTTTGTTTAACTTAATTTACCCCACCTGGGTAACTTTCAAAATGCTATCAGTTAGTTCAGGCAGTCAGTCAGGCTAAACTAAAGAGATAGGGCGGGTCTGTGGCTAAGGGTGATTGTGAACAGAAAATTAGATCTGACTTACATGAGAAAACCTTAACTAGGGCGGTCAGAATTACTATTACATAACTGCTATAAGTTGAGGTGAATGAGATCATTTTCCACAGTCCTAAGATTTCACAAGCATTTTAAGTCGCACATATTATCCTGCAACAAGCAGAATATGAACGGGGGTGATGGGCTGAAGCAAATAAAAGTAAATAAAACAGCAGTTCATTCATATACATCATGGGTCTTATGAAAATAAAGTTAAAACTTATTTAGTCTTTTTTGAATAATTTTTGTAGCAATGATTTTTACATGTGCAAACTTGACAGAACATTTGTTTCTTGGCTCAGATTTCATTCTCAAGAAAAACAATGTAGCTTTGCTTGATTCTACACATTATTCTGGGTGACTGTAGACATGTTGTGACAACACGGTATAAGCTAACAAATAAACATAGCTAGGATGCAAGTTAATTAGCCACTTTGGACTGCATAATTTAAAAAAATGATCACCAGTGCAATTTTTACATGACACTTCATTATCAGCTAAAATATTAATATTAATATTATTCCTCCAAGAGAGGAAACACTGAAGTACAAGAACCTCTCAGTAAAGTGACCAAGACTGTTCTTCAATTGACAGTCAGTAAACGAGAGTAGCCAAAACATTTTTAGGAAATAAACTGACTGCCCATTTAAGTTTTGCTGTCACATTAAATGACCTTTTGCATCCTGCAGAATTATAGACACTATGAATGCTGTGATGGACACTTCAAAAATCCAGTGTCGATTGAAAGGGATTAAGTCGGAAAACACCCTAATTCCCTAGTCTGATCCAGGATTTAAAACTAACAAAGTAGAATGTGTATGTGTGTTTAAGTGAGTGAGTGAGTGAGTGAGTGAGAGAGAGGCAGAGGGGAAGAGGGAGAGAGAGAGAGACTGACAGATCATAAGAGTGCTGACTGGCCTGGCATGCATCAACAGTTCTGCTTTAACCCTAGTGTAAAGCTGCTGTGACCTCAGCTTGGCTGCCTAAGTGAGTCTTATTATAGAACATTTTCTGCTGCTGGCACATATAGCCTGCTGCAGAAACAGGGAGACTGAGAGCCAGAGCCCACGAGTGACTGTTGTTCACAATATTTTTTCCACATTTCACATTATCAATATGATTCTTAACTTCTGCATATAAAGATGATGATTCTTAACTTCTGTATATAAAGATATAGAAAATAAACATGTACATACATGCAGTAAAAGTAATTCACTGTGTAGCTTAATATGCAATTAAATATGTAATTATGTAAACAACAGTAACATCTCTTGACTTTTAAGTGTGTGTGTGTGTGTGTGTTCTTACAGATGAGAGTGGAACGCCCATCAGCCAGTAGGTAGCGCTGGTGGCGCGGTACAGGGAGGGGTGCAGCAGGGGCTCCAGGTGTGAGGCAGATGGGCCCGACAGATAGAACAGATTAAAGATCTGTGAGCAAGCTGGATGCAGCTGGGTCACTGCAGAGTGAGAGGCCAGCAGGGGGAGTAAATGAAGCTATTCTTAAAGGAATACTACAACCTAATCTGTTTCTGCCACATCTGTAGGTTGCCTATGCGTGGTTATTTGCCATGGATGGTAACTTTGAAGCACTCAAGTGCCTCGGAACTACTACTGATGCAGCAGGTACAAATTAGTTTGAAAAACAATAGAATATTCCTATAGCTGCAGGCCTGGACATTCCGTACACTAAACATTTTCCATTTTGTTGAGTGCATGACACTTTTTGTTCAAACTATTTTAACGTGTCAGACCACAAGAACACCCTCTACAGTCAGAAACCACTATTTAATTTTTTCAGTTTCCTATCAAAACAGCCATTAAGTACTTTAAAAAGACCCATTTCAATTCATCAGTACAGGGTAAAAAACAATCATATATTTAACAGAAAATCACAACAAACTTTTACAAAAAAACTATCTGTATTTACTTTTGTGCACCCTATTCTCACTCTATATCTCTTCTATCTCTCCAACCTCTAGAACAACCACTGTGTCCTCCCGACAAAAGTTACTCCCAAAAGTTCTCACTGACGTGATTATCCTTCCACCATTGTTCACATAAGCCGCTACCCACACAGCTCAGCTAACATGCACGTTTCTTTCTAACATGAATCTAATGTGACTAAAAGAAAGATTTCTGTTTAGATACAATAGTATATTTGAATAAAGAAGAAAAAGAGTTTCTAAAACTACAGTTCAAAAAATGAACTCCATATCTAAAGTTGTGGGATTATGGGGCTAACAAATATGAAAGAGTCAGAGAAACAGCACTTAAAAAAATCAAGCTCCACAGTAGCTCTAGAAAATCAGGCCTCAAACACTGAATCAGAAAGGATCATATGAAATGTAAAAGAAGGTCTAAGGACTGGTTTAAATTTGTAATTGCCAAGCAGAAAGCAGAAAGTCACTGGACTTAGACTAAACTCTGGAGGTCTTTACAAAAAGATTGAAGAATCTAAAACAAAAAGACTGGAAGTTGTAACAAAGGCAATGGGTGGGCACACTAAATACTGAAATATATAATTGTAGTGTTCTGCTATATATATTTTTGACTGTTTTGATTGGAAATTAAACAAATGAAAGGGTGATCTCTGACTTTTTGCACAGTATTGTACCTCTAAAATTGTACTTTTAATACAATAACACACTGATGCTGAAAGTTGTGCAGAGTTTGTTGTTTTTAACTGGACAAAATAATGTTTTAAAAAAATAACATAGTACATGTCTTTTTTTAACATGCTTCATTTGAGAATGCATGGAAGATACATTCGGTTCATAGTTCCTACCTAGAGTTTAAGAATTTCACAATTTTTTACTTCAGACAGTTTCATATAGCTATTTTTCTGTTTTATTTTTTCAACAAGTGGTCTTGATATCTGTGTGTGTGTGTGTGTGTGTGTGTGTGTGTGTGTGTGTGTGTGTGTGTGTGTGTGTGTGTGTGTTGTTTTGCTCTTAGATACCCTGAACAGCAGGTAACACAGTTCTCCTGATGGCAAGCACCTGGCCCAGTGGGCAGCCAAGCAGAAAGCAGTCTGAAACCTCAAAGTCAAAGCAGCCTTTGTGCCTGGAGCCACTTTGTCCATCCTGAGACAAACTGAGAGCCAGAGACAAGAACATGAACATGAACAACCAGTTCAGGCATTATTTTTGCATGCATCTCCAAGAAATAACTATCTCCATAAATGTAGGTCCACAAATCAACATTTCAACTACTAAAAAATAGCCTTAATATAAGACTTTAAATAAGTAATTTACTGCGTCCTTATGAAAAACAGTAACTTTTCTTAAAAGTTAATATATGTTAGTGTACAAAGTTAGATTTTGTTTGTTCCAAGTCATTTTGGGTTATTTCTATCCTTTCAAGGTCAAATGGCATAAAAATATATAAAATACTAGCAAACCATAGTCAATGTAAAGTCCATATTTCTGATAAGACTAACAGAGGGCAATGTTCTGTTTTGACAATAAAGGCACATAAACTATTTGCACTGATCATTATGATCAATGAATAGCAAGAATAGAAATAACTTCATCATGTATTCTAAGCACAACCCTCTCAAATGACTATATGGATGAATTCAGCTGTAATTCAGCTCGAATTTCTGAGTGAAAGACCATCTAAGTATATTTTTCTGCTCACATTGCCACATGTAGCTAAGTTTCCTCTAGCCATGCTAATGTATCTTCATGTAAAACAGTGATTCTATGCTTGGGGAGCATTCTTACAAGACAGACGTGGCAGAATTAATGAGATTACTGAGGGCACTGGTGTAATAATGTATGGAGATCACTGCTTTGTTTGACCTACTGTATATGAGGGAGTCAGTAGTAACTAACAGAGGTGAAAAATCCAATCAGTGTTTAATTCTGAGCTCAATTCTACTACTGCACATTTTTATTTTAATGTATGAATCAACAGTATGATAAATAGCATGAAACAGGGTCTATTCTATTCACTGTTCTATTCAGTTCTGCTGGGCTGACAATGGATGTGCACCAAAAATTGAGATTTAAAATTGAGACACATAGCTTGAAATTCACAGTATGTAACTACAAAATTCACTCTAGGTTTATAATTAGATTTTGTACAATAATGATCAAACCAACTATGCTGTAAAAATGCAAAAGTATGACTATCATCATATCATTTCTAGAAAATGGCAAAGTAAATCAATAAAAGAGTCCAACCTGCTGAAGAAGACCTCTTTTTGACCTCTTGCAACGTCTACATCACATGAGTCACTCTGCTTACAAATGAGTGGACGGCAGATGCCTGGGCCCAACTCGCAAAGAGTGGATACATCGATGTTGCTCTTGCTGAGCCGTTTACTGCCCCTCAGAGTGGGACTCAAGCTGCTCATCACGCCAGAGTTCTCCTACACACATCATCCACAAGAAAAGCTCAGTTTACTTGAAGTGGATCTTTCACAAAAGATGTGAAAATCCCTGTCAAGTTCAGTAAGGATGAGGTATAATTTCTCAAATATCATTTGAGTTTGGATCAGGTTCATATTTCAGTTTAATGCTTCTGACATCTCACACCTTAAAAGGATTTTGACCCCACCAGATTCCCTTTTCTCTTCGCTTTATTTTTACTGCCTGCTTACACAAGTTTAAACCATTTTTAGTCACTTGTTTCTGCAACTAGGCCCACCGAGGTCAATAAGGCCAGCATGCATCATGTATAGTTTATCAGGGTGGCAAAAATTATTATTTTCATAATCGATTATTCACATGAATAATCAACAAATAATTAATTAATCTGATGGGTTTTGGTTTTAGTTCGGATTTGAACAGAATATTGTCAAGTTGCACCTGGGTTTGGATTCAAAACCTGGCGCTGTGCATCAGGTGGTGTTAAATGGTATAGGCGGTGGGCAGAAAATTCAGCCTTGGTCCCTTGAAGAAAGAGGTAAACCATCCCTGTCCTTATAAAAAAAACTTTTTATACTGCAGGCTTAGCACAAGTTTTCTTGATACTGTCACACAGAGTGAATGACGTGCAGAATAACCAATCCACACTGTGTCCACATCAACACTAAGATTCATTTTAATTTAAACCTGCACAGAATAAACCAACAAAACAATCAACTTTGGACCAACAGTCAAATAAAATAAAAGTTGGGAAGAGACCACTCAAATGGCTACTACAATATATGTGGAAAATAAGTATACATCCTCTGCAGGGAACACACTTAAACATGGCATTTTAATGGCAATAAAAACCCTGGGGCATTTTTGTTGTCTGAGTGCTTTATCAGACAGAAATTGTCCATAAAGAATTGTTTTCTCAGAGTAACAGTGACAACATATAGCATCATGTTCCCCTAACATCCTCCTAGATTAACAGATGGAGCACATGGATTTTTCCTTCCCCTCAGTCCCAAAGCAGCTGGACTGTCATCAACTAATGCAGCATCTGGTGTCTATATTGCCCCGCTGGGAATTAATTGCACAGCTGACTGAGCACTCAGTAATGCATAAAGTGGCCAGGCAGACAGAGGTGCTGGGAATCAGTGTCTAGAAAGCAGTCGCCAACCGAGCTGCAGCAAACCAGGATAGAGTGCCTGCACCACTGGGGAAAAACTCATTTCAAAGTTGATAATCACTCCAAATTGATTTGGTTTAGTAACCAAGGTCTAGTAATCAACCAGCACTCTACTTGACACCATCTTGAAAATCAATAATGCTGATGTCTTTTGCTGAAATCAGCTGCACAACCAATTAAAATCTCCCTCTCAGCTGGGGACAAGAAATTTCCCAAACAATGAAACCTGCATGTGTAGTAAAAGTGTACAGGTCCATAACACAGTGTTTCCCTGCATTTTAGGTGACATTTATGCACTCGATCACAGTTTACCACACAGCCTGATGTTTGCTATCCATTTACATCTACTTAGTCAGTCAGTGTCATCCAGTCTTGTCATCCAGTCAGCCACTGTTCCACTAGAAAAAGGGGCCTTTAAGACAATGTGTTCTTAAATGTCGGGTGTGTCACGTCTCATGCTCAAAAAAGAAGCAGGACACATTTCCATTTGATAAGTAGGTAAACACAAACAGAAATTTAACAGAATGCACAATACCAAAGTTAGTGATAAGCATTTTGAAACTGAAGGATACAATAATAAACTCATTTTCACAACACTCTGTGTTGTGTGTGGAGTGTTGTAGAGCTCTGTGTGTATGAAACAGCCAAAATTAGCTTCACCTTCATGTTGGATGAGATGCTGTTCTCAGTACCTCTCAGAAATTGCATAGATAAGATGAGTGCTTTCCTGTTGCTGCTTCATAGATAACACTGACAGAGACTCAAATAGCATTCAAATGCTTTTCTGAACGCTCCCTAGTTTTGCCTCACCACTTTTGCAGGTGTGGTGCCTGCCCTGACCTGCATTATGCTAGTATTCACTACCATTATTTATTTTGATGTCAATAGTTTTCTGCTGTGTCAAGGTAAGATGTCGACATTAAAATGATTCTGTTGTGCTTTTTGCAGTGTGCTTATATCCTAAGCCTTCTTCAACCTCCACCCATGTAATCGCTACTCAAAGGACATGATAGGACAAAAGAAATTGCAGAGAGAAGAGAAAGTGAAACAAGTGCCCTGCAACATTTCAGTAGTGAGTGTTTTGAAGGACAGGAAATGAAAGGGGAGGTGAAGAATATGTCAAAGCAAACATGTATTTATGTCTGATAAGGACAAAAGCGAAACTATGCAGGTGAAAAGCTAGGAACAAAATGGAGTGGGATGGAAAGAGATGTGTGTGTGTGTGTGTGCGTGTGTGTGTGCATGTGTGTGTGTGTGTGTGTGTGCGCGTGTATGTGTGTGTGTGTGTGTATGTAGATATCTGGGCTGCATTTACCCAGTGCTTTAGGCCCCAGTCTTGGGCCCCAGACACCAGTGGAACACACGTACCACTCCAGCACTTTGGCTTACGTGAACAGCATGTAGAGCTGACTTCCAGTACTATTATTCAAAGAAAAGACATTTCTTAAACAGACTTCATTAAACCAAATCAGTTTGCACTTCCCGAAAGAAAAAAACTGTAGTAAGATGGCAAAAAAAAGAAATGAGGAAAGAAAGAAAAGAAAAGAAAAGACAAGAAAAGAAAAGTAAGGAAAAAAAACAAACAAAAGAAAAGAAAAAAAACAGAAAAAAATTATAAAGAAATTTAAAGACGGAGGAATGAAGAAAGAAAGAAAAAAGAAAGATGGCAGGAAGAAAAAAACAACAAGATCTAAGAGAAAACAAAGAACATCTGGGAGAAAAACAGATGAAACATAAGTTTTGAAAGTTAAAGGTTAATATAATGAAAAAAGAAATCCACTTCTTTTAATGCAAAGTTAGAGGAATAAAAAAATTATAAGCATGAAGGTGAGGTGAGGCCCCTTTTCTCATCATCCTGATGATTTTCACAGTCATATGAGCACCTTTTTGGTTCTTTCTGCCATTTAATTGTGTTTCAGCTGATGAATCACTCCATTATGCCCCATGTCAGCTAACTGAAACATGTCTTATGACTACAGGCCAAGGGTGTCCAATCTTATCTGCAATGGATATGTGTGGCAGCAAGTTTTTATTTCAACAAAGCAGGAGCTTACCTGATCACCTGTTTGACTGAGGCAACTGATTAAACAAGTAGAGTCAGGTGACCTCCTACTTGGCTGGAATGAAAACCCTTAAGCCAGATCAGCCCTCTTGCTTATTTTGACATTAATGTTATAACAAAACTTACAAACAACAAACACTGAAAACTTAAGTTCTAAAGCAGCTGAATTCATTAGAAAGAATGCCTGGAATGTTTTTGACAGAGCAGACACCCAGCATTAGTTAACTTTATCCCATTTTACTTAACTCTTAGAACTCTTGGAACATGCTGTTGTCATTAATTTAAGTTGTTTTATTTTGATGTGCCACTGTTAGATAGTCTTCTGTACGTATTTTGGAAATTAGTATTTCTCTTTTATAAAGAATGTATGGGTAAGATGATAAGAATGCAATATAAACAACTTAAATGGAAAAATCATAAGGAAAGAAAACAGGGCTTATACTTATTATATATGCTTATACATATATACAGCACATAGGACATGTGTATGACACTGCATTCTGTGTATGTGTGTGTGTACCTTGAGACTCTCAGTGCTGTTGTTTCTGCCGTTAGCTTTAGGGTTTCCATGTTGCTTGTCACCAATGAAACATAACGCATCAAAACACAGCACTCCACCAACACAGTCTGCCACCAGGCAAACCTACAAGAACGACAGAATGTGAGAAACAAAGACTGATATTACACACTCCAATCAGCGTTTGCAACATCTCTGCCAAATATGTAATCCCATTATGAGAAATGCTAATAACACTAATGATGCCTTTGCTTCGTTAATTCACTGGCCCCATTTCCGCCTAATGAACATGACTCTCTTTGCCCAGTATTTCTGCTGCATGGCAAATGAATTTATAAAATGTGAATATCAGCTGATCTTAAAAGTACAAACACTTTAAGATGATAAGATAAGATAAGTTAAGACAAGTTAAGATAAGATAAGATGAGATAAGATAAGATAAGAAAAGATAAGATAAGATAATCCTTTATTAGTCCCACAAGAGGGAAAGTGGACAGTACAAGATAAGAGCAGCAAAAATGAAAAACAATAGCTATAAAACTAAAAAAAGTATAAAAAGGAGACTATACAAACAATCTGGAAATATAAATATGGATGAGTGTATTGAAAAATATAAATGTATATATATGTATATGTAAACTTAGATAAGTATATGTATCAGTGGTAGCTGCTAGTCTTTCAAACAGGGGAAGCTCATTTTAGGCCTACATCATGAAAGTCGTTACGTTATTTGTACATACATTCTGCCCTCCGTTCCTTTTTCAGAAAATGGTTTGTGACCCAGTCATACTTCATCCACCTGCCATGCTATAAAGGGAGCAGTCTGAATTTACCTTTGATATGATCAGAAACACCGGCTGCAGGAGCAGAGATCAAGTCATTTTGGATTGAGTGGGACATACCAGAAAACACAGACTGAAATTGTGTGGCCAAGTCATATTTAGCTGTTTCTGTAAATTCACTGTAATTCACAGTATTTGCTGATTCACTGCTCCCATCATGCCTCCTGAATTCCAGCTCCTGACGGCCAGTAAGGAAGTGATATCAATAAGGCAGTTCAGAAAGTCCCTTTTTTTTTTTTATTGTTTCATTATGTTTTGCCACCTGAATGGGAAGACCTTCATTGATTGCATGTTCAACCCTGTCCAGACAATTTAACACTTCCAGTCAGCCAGTTCACCTTCACTTGTGCCCTACCCCAATTAGGGGCAACTGCTGCTTAAAGCTCCGGCGGAGATTGTTTACCTTATCTTGTTGTTTATGGACTACAGACTCTGTTACTCTTCAACCAAAATTTACCTCTATGGACACTTAGTGATACCAATTCTGTTAGCCGTAGACGGCCTATCTGTCAATAACCTTGTTCATGAAGGCCTTCTCCTGTTATTTATCCCCTTAAAG
>JBBPCZ010169372.1:0-16708 GCA_037974445.1 Brycinus macrolepidotus
GCTTAGTTGTGTTTTTATGTTCTAGATTATGATTTTACAACTGTGTTAGGATAGGTAAGTGACTTAGGCTAGGGTGTCTTTCGATTTACACCAAAATTCGAGTTACGCCACTGTGTCGTAACTCGAGGACCCCCTGTGTGTGTGTGTGTGTGTGTGTGTGTGTGTGTGTGTGTGTGTCTATCTGACTTAACCTAAGAAATTGCAGTGCAAAGTTCAACACTAAAACATAATATGGACACACTGATCAGAAATTTTTATGTCCTGTTCGTATGCGTTCTAAACTAATGTATTTTGCCAAAAACACCCTGCTAGTGAATGTCACCCATATACAAAAGTCGGCCAAAATAATTGGTCCACTGCAGTTGTAAAAAAAAAGTCCTTTTTGCCATCATAATTTGCCTTGTCTTGAAGTACCTTGAGAAGTTCTCCTCAATGATGGGTGTAGAAGCAGAACCCAGAGGAGCTACAGGCAGGCTGTCTGAGAACACATCCACCAGCAGGCTGGCTGCGGAAGAGGCTGTGGGGGGGCTGGCCGAGTTTACTGCTGGGGGGCTCCCCATGCCCAGAAGATCCGAAGAGGGAGAAGAAGTAACCTGGACAAGAATGGAGGAGGAGCCAAGTTTAGAAGATCCAGTAAATGAAAAAATTCTCCGACACGGCCAACATTCAGGCTTCATTCTGGAACAAAATCACTGCAGGCACGTTAGAAAAAAAAGTGCAAACCCACTGAAATACATGCAGGCTGATAAACTGCCTATGAACAATCTTAAAAACATTTAAGTTTAAATAAAAAAAACATTGTTTTGTTAATTTTTAAGTGTAAATGAGTACAGAGGCACACTTCAGGCCATTTGAATACACAGTTACTATTCATTGATTGAATCTGACAAAAAATTAAACATGAAATGTGGCCTGTGCAAAAGTTAGCACATTTTTTTTTTAATGTTGTATTCCTAATATTCTGAAAAAAGAAAGTGCACAGATCAGTATGTTCTCTCTGCAGAAGATCTCCTAGAAAATCGGCAAAACATGTCATTTGAGGTGTTTTTTATTTGCATATTTGCATGTCTGCATGGATATCATTAGGGAACAATATGTTTACCATAGTATGGTATATCAATGATCCTATGAACATCTAAATCACTTCTAAATACAGTGATCACTTCTAAATCACTTCTAAATACAGACGCCCTAAATTGTCCTCTGTGCACCACAGCACTGGTCTGAAGGAGCCCTGCATTCTGTATTTCTACTTTTTTCCCCCCAAAGTAGGGCTGCACAATATTGACAAAATATCAGTATGGCAATTTTACCGCTATTTCACTTTTCTGGATTTAAAAAGGCTGAATGTCTGTAAATACTGTTTTAAATGGTATGTTCATTCCCTCCATCCATACAGTCCATATATGAAAAAAAACAAGACAAGCGGCCCATTTTCAAATCATAGTTTTTGTGATGTTACAAAGCCAACATATTTTGCGTATTGCAGGGTGGCTCAAGACTTCTGCACAGTACTCCATATATATCATTTTCATATTAAGTGCAGCTAGCTATTTGATGTACAAGGTTTTCAGACCAGTTTGATCCAAATTCTCATTTAGTTTTAAACATACAATTTTCTTAGAGGAAGAGTTGTTGATTCTGCAATGTAGTAATAAAAAATACCTTTTAATGTGTATTCGCTTTCTCTATTCTAAAAATGCAAATAAAGGACAATGAAAAATTTCACGCCATGCTTATTATTGTCCTGTGCTGGTCAGATTCTATTTACTGAAAAACAAGTGAGGGGTTCCAAGCAATACAGCTAGAAAATTACAGGCTCTAGGGAGCAATCAGCCATGCAACACACTAGAAAACACACACACACACACACACACACACACACACACACACACACACACACACACACACAGAGAGAGGGACCTGGTAGAAGAGGGTGGGGGGTATGGCGGTGGGAACTGTACACGCCTGCAGTGATAAAGGGGAGAGGGGTGTGTGCAGAATGGAGGAAGAAGGAACTGGGCGTGGCCTGTTGGTTGGGGGCGGAGCCGCAGCCAACAGATCATAAACAGGGAGGGAGGGCTGAAGAACAGAAAAGAAAGAAACGAAAAGAGAAGAAACGGAAGATGTAAAGGTGTGTAGAGCATTAATACATTGATGGTTTTTTGAATAAACATATTTGGTTAATAAAAGTTGCCTGTATTACAGGGGAACTTCACCTACTTTTTCAAAATTTCTCCATAATTAAGAGGTTAAGAACAGTTTCTAGAGATTCTGAATTGTTCACAGAGGTGGTGAACGGAACCAGATGTCTACCTCTAAAAGCTCTTTTACAGAAAGTTATTCCATTAAATGGTTAAGGCTGTGCCGCCTGACACCAAAGACGTTGTTCAACCAGAGTTTTGAGAAACTTTTGGTCCTAAAACTAAACGTATTCATGGTGGAGGGATACACGCAGGGCACTGTGAGGCCAAATAGTCCCTGAATAAAACTGATTTAGTTCATATTAACTATTTTCCCATCATCAACATGGAGACGTCTGGTTCCATTCACCACCACTGTAAAGAAATCTTTCCAGACTTATTTAACTACAGTTACTGGAGTCTGTATACATTTTGCCCAGGCAATATTATTAATCACACTTTTAAATTGCTTCAAAAAATCAAATTGGTCAAGCTCAGCCTCAGTTACAGAACTGATGGCTCACCTTTTATTTAAACTCTCCACTGAAACTGTAACTAATTTGTTGTGTCTCAGGAAATAACCTACTTTTAGCAACGTCTGGAAGTCACATGTGTTACAGAGGGGAACATTTGAATCACACAACCTCGCTGGGGTTTCCAGGAATGAGAACATCAGTACAGAAATGACATCAGTGCAGACATCCAGTCCTTAAACCCACCTTGGCATTCGTGCTGACAGAGGTGTGTTCACTGCTGCCGTTGACGTTGGTGTTGGCGTTGCGTTCTTTGCGATTGTCTTCTATATCAGAAACGGCTCCAGAACCTTTCTTCTTCTTCAGCTTCGCCAAGATAGAAGACTCTCGCTCGGGGAAAGGGGGCATCTCCTCCAGCACTGTAGCCTTTGATAACAGAAAAAACACAGTACATATTTGCATAATTCTGTACCTTTTGTGAGGCAAACAGTTGAAAGATTGTGTGATTTTGAGAACAGAACGGACAAAAGTGTCCCTAACCTGAGTAACTGTCCACTGTTTACATGATCGTTTCTACTAGATTGACTGATTAGTCAATTAACCGTCAAAATAATGGGCACACAATTTTTTATAAATTGTGTCAGTTGTGTCCTAATAGTCAGCTGAATTATAAAAACAATATTTTGATCATATTGCCTCGGTTGTGCAAAAAAGGCCATTCTTGTTGAATACACCCAGTTTTAGCCAATTTACAACAAAGTCAAGCAGTTAAAAGCTTGTTATTAAAAGCTTTAACTGGCAACTAATAATTCAATTTTCAAGCAAAATTATCTAATTTTTTTGTGTCTGTCTTTTTCATAATGCTGATTAGTAAATTAATCATCAAAGTAACTGGCAGAAATTCAGAATCAGAATCAGAAAACCTTTTGATTCTGATTGCTTAACTATCTGATGATCTGAAAACTAATATATTTAATAGTGAAAGTGCTAAAAATTGTGTGTTCTACATCAGAAAACGGTTCTCAATACTGGAAAACGTACCAGTATGTCGGTGCTGGCAATGCAGCTCAGGCGCAGGTACTCGACGGCGCGCTGCTGCAGCTCGACGTCCGCATTCCTCAGCTGACTGTCCGAGCGCAGAACCTCCTGAATAGTGCCTTTAACTTCAGGAAACAGGTTGATGAACTTTACGTACGCAGAGAGGAGCAGCGCCCGAGTGGGAACTGAACACAGGTGGAACTTAGAATGGAGCAGGTGAAAAGGAAGAAGAGGACGGAGAGAGAGAGAGAGAGAGAGAGAGAGAGAGAGAGAGAGAGAGAGAGACATATATATAAGGGAGAAAGAAAGAGAGAAGCAGATTTTTAAAATATATCCTTGCCTTGCATGTGAAGTTAATACGAACTAATATAAGCACTTCTAAGCTATTTTTTGCATAAAATACACAAGATTATATGGGGAATCATATGGGGAAACAAGATGGGGAATGATAAATGCCTCTGAGTTTCAGTGCACTATAGTCATCTGTTTGTTTATATATGGTTATAAATGTATGCACTGTAAAACCTGAGGCACTCTGATAAATCCTAAGGACTCATTAAAAGTAGTTAAATCTCAATAGGGAAAGCTAAGTACCTATTTAAGAGGTATTTAGGTACCTGGAGCGTGGGTCTCCTGCAATAAGGTTTCCGAACTCTCCCAGGATGTAACCTCCGACCTTAACCAAATTTTCATGACAGGCTGGAGCCTGCAGGGCCTGCAGAGAGGTGGATAGATCGAGGAGAAATAGATTATCAAAGCCAGTAATAAATTATGCAGCATTGCTTACAGGACGGCAGGCAAGTTCATTAAAAAAGAGACGACGCATAAAACATGCATGCGCTCAACAGCCTGGATGGTTCTGTTGTGTCTCGTGCTTCTCTAATGAGGTGATTTGTGAGCTGAATGGATCATCGCAGACACTCATTACAGACCTGCTCAGCCAGCGAAGAGCTGAAGAGCTCAATCAGGTCTATTATAGTAAGAAAAAAGATGAACTGAACGAGACGGCAAATCTGCAGCTGATTGCTACAGTACTGGTGCACTCTTCAATTCTTCACATTTTGCTTCCAAAGATCCAGACTTTCTTGTATTTTTACTGTAGTACTGAGGAACAGTTCTCCAGGCTTCCTGACGAACTTTCAAAAGCTCTCATTTTCAATCCAGTCCCTGAACCTGACCAGTTTCAGAGGAATGTTTTTTGTTTAGGCAACACAGTGACCTACGTATGAATCATTCAAGCAGAACAAAGCACATCTAACTGAAGGCCTGAACCAGTGAAGAAACAGGTGCAGATGATTCCAGATGATCAGGCGGTGATCAGTATGCTGGTGGTGCTGAATGCTGAGTGGTTAGGCACTTTGCAGTCTGTTGCAGTAAAACATTTGTTCCCACTTCTTTCATTTAATCTACTCAGTATGCCAAAGACAAGAGAGTTTGACAGTTTGTTGGGGGTGACGTGGTCCTGAAAACAGTGTTGCTGGGCTCCTCCCCTAAAGAGGTACCCCTGAGTGGAAGCCATACCCTTTTAAATCTCTTCAGTCGGTCAAGAGGGAGGACAGCTGGTGGCCTAGTGGTTAGGGTGTTCGCCCTGTGATCAGAAAGTCGTGGGTTCGGTTCGATTCCCAAGACTGCTAGGCACCTCTGAGGTACCGTCCCCACACTGCTCCCCGGGCGCTGCGTTCCTGGCTGCCCGCTGCTTCACTTGGTGAATGGGTTAAATGCAGAGAAAGAATTTCGTGCTGTTCACACTGTGTGCTGTGGTGTGTTCACGTATGACCGAATGAATGATCACTATCACTATCACTATCTAAACGGGAAGGACCTAGGCTGGAGAGCAGAGGCTGGTTTGCCACTATTTGGGTTTACTGGCTAGAGAGAATTTGATATACAGAACGTGTACATAAAAAGGCACCAGCATTTGGTCTGTGTGTTTGTGTTCCTTAGGTTCCCCTTGCTTCCCAGCTAGATTGGCATGGCTCCTCCCAAGGCCAAGACTACATTAGTTTTTACTTGTATTTATTTATTTAATTTGCTTTATTTGTAACCCTCCATAAATATATTTATCTGTAATGCTAATCTAGTTCCAATTTCTATGCTTCATTAAATAAATGTTTATGCATCAGCGCTGGTATTGACATAAATATCAGATATCTGCATAAACCTACAACAGTCATATCGATGCACTGCTACTTTATATTATGACTACAAATAATTTATAATTACTGCATACACCCTTATCGGACCAATTAATTATCAAATGCTGGATTTTGGTGAGAGAAAGATTTTGATTGTTTTTTTTCCATTTGTCACAGGAAATAAGCTAGTTCTAATATCAGCAAAAACTAAACGAAAGCAATTCAAGCCATATTAATTTCTGCTGAAAATGTTGTTCAGGGTTGGATGGTTGGTGTCTAATTCATACCTCAAACACAGTTTTGGCAGCGTAACCCTGTACGTCATCCCGGTTGATGACGATCTGGATGACTCTGTACCAGACCTCCTCGCTCACATAGTCTCCAGCAATGCGGATCAGGTTCAGGATGGTGTCCACGTACCAGGTGTAGTCCACCGCGTACTTCTCTGCCAGGATGGCCACCTTCAGGACCTGCAGAAGAAGCAGACGAGTCATGAAAAAAGTACTAGTAGTTTATGGTCAATAACACAAACAAATACACCGATCAGCCAAAACATTAAAACCACCTACCTGCCAGCATGTTTAACTGCAATTTGTTTTGTCAGTTAGCTACTGGGATAACACTAACGGCATAAATATAATGTGTACATTAATTTAATGCTTTTATTATGATTATCACCAATGGTATCTGCAGTATGGCATCGATTGCAGCAAAAGTTTAAACAAAGTAACAGAATTCAAAGAAACCAGAAGGTTAATGCTAGATAGCCAGCCCAACTTTTAGATGAAAATCTAACTAAACTGTACTTTTGGGGCTGTAAAGGGATCCTTTTCCCTCTTGTCTGGTGGGACCTGGCCCAAAAGTGTAACTTTATGTTTTCACTTTGGGTTAAAAACATTTTTCCTCCAAAAACCAAATGTGACCCAGGTCCTCCTGGTGCATGGTAATACATTAAAAAAATTCTTCAATAACTTAAACTCGTATAAATGCATGGGTTTCTGGCATAATAAATAACTCGAATGCAGTGATTCGGAGGTAAATTTGGAAATAATTAGACCACTTGAAATGTCATTTACATGTGTCTGTGTGGGTTTCCCCCGGGAGCTCCGGGTTCCTCCCACAGTCCAAAGACCTATACGTCAGATGGACTGGAGATGCATGTAGCATCACACCGTTGGGTTGCCTGACTACTTTTCATTAATGCATAGTGTCACACTGGTGTTATAGGGAATGGTCAACACTGAACATTCTAACACTTCTAACAGCTGAGCAAAACTGCAGGTTAATGGAGATTCAGGATTACAGTCGATATGCCGTTGTCTTTACACTCAGAGTTTTATATTTACACTTTTATACATCTGACAGTCCATCTATAACTATATCACTCTAAACTCGGGCTGCGTCCAAACAGCTGACGCACCAACTGACGGACAGAGCGAGCGCCGTGCAGAACACTCAAGAGCACAACACACACAACCAAGAATCACACACTCGCTGTTTGACGCTGTAAAACAAATCTTTACATTTTACACAACCACTGAACCCCTTGACACGCGTCAAAGTAACACCAGCAAACCACCCTGCAGAGCTGCTGTGTTGGTTAAGTCGCCTTTATAAACCATCTTTATTGAATATTTATCATTCCTCCTATATTTATTCATAACTACTATGGCACTGCAACGGTTGCAACCACAGCTCATTCTGTCATACAACAAAAGTAATCATCCTGTCAAAGGAGTCACGAGTTAAATGAGTGACACAAGCATCAAGGCAAACATCGTCTCACTGATGTTTAGATGCTCTGCAGTCAGGCTGCGCAACCAGAGCGAACAATTCACATCACAAAGTAACAGATTGTTGAATTTTAGTGTGGAACACCAGCCCACAAGCAAAAAAAACCTCACACAGCAACTATTAAAAAATTCCTCTGCTGAAGGGTTAAGGCTAAGTAGTTCAGGGAATAGATGAATGGATGGATGGTTTTCATGTTGGTTTCAAACTTAATTACAAAATCGAAAACCAAAAACCTTATTTTTTTAATTATAAATACCAGTACTTTCACCATCCACCAGGGGACCACGGTGCACACTTTGGAAAACACGCAAATAGCCATTCACTAAATGTGTGGAGAGCTGGTTTGGCCCCATTATTTGATCAGACAACAAAACGAGGATGTCTGACTCTGTTTTTTATGCTGAACAATTTCTCGTTATAAGGTCTTCACGACATTGATCTAAACAACCTGATTAGACATGACATCCCGTTCTGCTTTTATCAGCCACTGACAAACAAAAACTGCTGTGTGTCTCAGTAGATGGCAACCGGGTCAGGCGTCGTCACCACATGTCAGGACGATGATCTTATCTTCATTCTACATCAGTCTTGCTCTGAACAAAGGAAATTCATGCAGAGCTCTGTATAAACAGACAACGGCATAAATAACTCCATTGTCTGAATACGGACCCTCGTTTAGTCGATATCTCAAAGATGCTGCCTGCAGAAGCAAAACCAGTTCTGTTTACTGATGTACATGGAAGCTGCAACTGCTGAAAACAACCACAACAAAAGTCATTTGTTGGTGAAAATTGCAGATTAAATCTGGAGGCTGGTGTCCATTCTGCTTGTAAGGATGTTTACACGTTTAACAGTGGCTACATCATTAAATGGCTTCAGAGTTACACAACCAGACATGCATGTTCTGCAAACCTGCAGTTCAGTTCAATAGTTTATTATGAAACAAATAAATGTCAGCTCCGACTTGAATAGCTGTATTTGGGAAAATATCTGTCCAAAAGTATCTGGACAGCACTTGTAAAAATGTGTGTTGAGCTACTTTGGTATAGAAAAGCACTGAACAACAGAATGGGACGACTAATGCTCTCAGGGCTGCAATCAAATCCTCATAGCAATGTTCCAGTATCAGTATCTGACCTCAAGAAGGGTCTCGGGGCTGCAATCAGATCCTCATAGCAATGTTCCAATATCAGCACCTGACCTCATTAATGCTCTCATGCAATCAAATCCTCATAGCAATTTTCCAAGATTTAGCCCTCCCAGGAGAGGAGAGGCTGTCACTGCAGCAAAGTGGGACAACACCCCCTCATTAATCCCCTTTAATTCCGAAGCAAGGCTGAAGAAGCAGGTGTCCATAAACTCATGGACATACAATGTACACAATCTATGTGTAACATAAATAAATATACATAAAGATTAATACTGCAATGACACAGTGAGGCAGGAAAGTGAAACTGAAGCAAGAAACCACTTACGATTTCCTCTCTGATGGAGTAGTCGGCCGTTTCTAGGTAACTGAGCATCTCCGCAACAATCTGTTTGGCATTGCTGCGGTCACACATGGCGTAGAGCAGGTCAACGGCACGTTGCCTCACACTTACGTCCCGCTCAGTCTGCAGGGCACACACAGATTTACACACTCTAGAGGCACAGTTCAGCACATAAACACACACACAAAAAATACAGGAGGGGTGGGCAATATGATGATGTGTCTCCTTAAGCGTATTATTATTATTGGATTCTGGAGCCTTGTTTGATTAATTGGCACTGTGCCAACTCTGACACATGCGTTATACCCCTACCTAGATTTCTTGTATACAACTTTTTTAATAGATGATCAGGGGCAGAGTACTGATCGTTTTAAGTTTGGGATTTTGTGGTCAAGTCACCCTGGAAACAAACAGGAGAGAGAGTGGAATGCTTAAGCACTGTGACAACAACTCACTCTGATTCTGCATGTATAATCACAAAACAAAGTTTCCTGTGACGTCTGAAGCTCCAATGTTGACCCAGAGACACTGAACCTCCAATTCCATTGTGTGAGTGTGGGGGTGGGCGGAAGGGGTGTGTGCGAGTGTGTGGGGGGGTAGTGTTTACCTTCAGAGCGTTGATCACAGTCTCAATGTGTGTTTTAACTGCCTCGTGAGAAAATTCTGAACTGGCCAGGGTACACATGCTCTCCAGAGCCAGGTACCGGAGATTAGTCTCTCTGTGCTGCAGGAATTGACCCAACTGATTACAGGCTCGTACCAATAATGTCGGCTCACTGAGAGATGGAGAGAGGAGGAGAAGGAGAGGGACAGAGAGAGAGATGGGGATATATATATATATATATATATATATATATATACACACATTTATGTATACATACATATATTTTCATATACATACATGTATATATATGCTGGGGTAAATTAGGTGATTTCTAGGTTATTGCTCAGCATTTTCTACTATGGTACCCAAGGTGGTTGCTAGGGTGTTAGTAGGTGGTTGCTAGAGTATCTTTTTTTTTTTTTTTTTGTATCCATGATGTTTGCTAGGGCCTTCCTGTGTGGTTACTTGACAATACCTATGTTATCTCGGACAGTTGCTAGTGCATTTCTAAAGGCTGCTATGGTTTCAACTGTAGTTGCTAGGTAGTTACTATGGTATCCAAAGTGGTCCCTAGGGTGTTGCCATGCAGGTGCTGTCCAGCTAAAAGCAGTAGAATAATAAAAATAAACAACTGTTACATTTTTGACTAAATAAAAATGGTTTAAACCTGTCATGGTGTATGATGAGACTGATGGCTTCAAACAATACGGCATTCTTGGCATTGGAGTGCTGAACTTTCTTGGACTTTGGAGGCTCCTGTGCTTTGTTCAAGACAGTTTCCAGGCATTCGGTTAGGCGTCCTCGAATCGCTGTGTCCTCTATAAAGACACAAATATAGCGAGAATCCTGAATTTTGCTTTTAGAACCACTAGCATGTCATGTGTCAAGCATCAAAAACAGACCCACAGCATTTTTTTGCTCTTCACGCAAGTATTAGCCTCGTAGCTCCAGTTCTGAACTAAAGATGCAAAGACGGCATCTGGGGTCGGTGGGAATGTGTTTAAATGGGATTTTTTTTGCTAAAATGTTCCTTTAAGGTTATGACAACACGCAGCAAAAACAGCAGAGTACATCCGGTGAATGATTCATTCCATTAGGTCTCCAATAAAGTGTCTGTGATGGGAGCTGTCTGCTCACCGCCCCCCAACAAATATAGCAGCCAGCATTGATTGCAGGAGCCAGGCACAATCAGGAGCTCATCCAAACACAAAGCCCTTCAGCCAGTAAACCCTCTGAGCCCATTAGCAACATGGAACATTCCGTTTGATCATTAGTCCTTAATTAAGCAGCTGCACCGACGACATCACTGAAAGACAGACCCCAGCAACATGTGGCCGAGCCCCATGGTGTCCGAAAGCATCTGAGCGGCATGAAAAACACTGTCAAGTGCCCTTAAAGAAGCAGCTTCTGGGTTTGGAATGAACTGATACTACTGCTTTATTTGGGGTCATTAAAGTGACTGAACCATAACCCAAATCTGAACCATTTGTGTCTGAATCTGAACTGTTTGTGTTACTTTGCTTTTAAAACTAATATATATAAATGATCTCTTCTTTGATTGGCTACCCTGTATTGAAGTTCATTAAAAATGCAGCACGGGGTTGAAACACCCCTTAGAACTTCAGCATAAATTGGTGAAGCTAAACCCCTGTAGCCTGAATCAGGAGAGTGTTACCTCTGTGACATCACAGAAACTGTAATTTGAAAACTTAGTTTCCATATATGGACTATATGGATGGGACATGAAATGTACATTTTGAAACTTCAGCAGTATTTACATACTTCAAGCCTGGGCCCTTTAATACACTGGAAGGCATCACAATCACAACAATAAACAGTAAAATCAGAATACTGTCCATATCATACTGTCCATATCATGCAGCTGTAGCCCAAATGCGGTTCATCAATCAAGATGTTTTAACTTCTTTAGTTTTGCTCAGGAGCTATGAGTCAGAATGTGTATGGAGAACTGGTACTAAACTGGTCCCAGTTCCAGACGTCACCAACACACATTTGTTGATCAGAACGTCTATAGCGACACTCCTCAATCATTACATATACACAAATCATAATAAAATAACTGCTGAATCTTCTCACAGCTTTTCATGGGGCATCTTTATTTTCTGCACCAAATTATGGCGAGTGGGATCAATAAGAGTATCAATAAGTATCGGTATCGTCTACAGATGGGTTAAAGAGAGGGTAAAGGGCCAACATTGTGGCAAACCATATTTTAGTCACTTTTTAATATAATATACAATGTAACAACACCTACCATTTGCTTCCCAATCCACACAGGCCATATATAGAAAATAAGCTGCCAAAACAGGCCATTTTTGAATTTACTGCTTTTCTAATGTCATAAAAACCAATGCATTTACATTTACCTGCCTGAAGCAGTTTAGCTCCACCAATTCATGCTCAAGTCCTACGAAGCGTTTCAGCCTGGGCTGCTTTTTGAATGAGGCAGCCAGTCAGAACAGAGATCATTTATATATATATATAGGTCTTAGAGGCTCAGTAACAGAAACAGCCTATTTGGTTCTGAGATATAAAGAAATGCTGAAAAAAGCCAACATAAAATGGATTATGACTGTTTTTAATTCAGAAAACACACAAATGTCTTAATTAGCCCTTAGAAATAAGTAAAATCTGATTTCAACAAATAAAAACGGTGTAAAACAGTCTAAAACCGGTGTTTGTTCTCCTACACGCTCGCCATTTGCTGCTCTTTTGCTCAGTGCGCTGTCACTCGGCCGCTTTCCGGACCCCCACCCTCTGTGGGTTTTTCCCTCCCACTTGTGGGTGGAAACTATCCTGAAAGTTCTCCGGGGTTCAAAGATCTTGTGTTTTTCCCTGTTTGTTTCTAGGACCTAAAATAAAAGAAATTTGGGCATTTTTGTTCTTTATGTGCATTTGCATGTGATGTTGTTATTATTAATCCATGTTTTTTTAATAACAGTAACTTTGGTTCTACGTCAAACCAAGCTCAGCATGATGTCCGACACCTTGAGCATCAACACAAACCAGGGGAACATCCATTTAAAGAGCTGTTTTGCCGTATGACCACAATTTATCATTTGTTGCACTCCTGGCATGGATCTGTGATGCGGGTGTTCTAAGGGATATAGACCCTTCAAAGTAGGCCAGAACCACTGATTTGACCATTTCCTTTCCATTGACCACTGCATGTTTGTCTTGGAAAATAAACAAAAGAATAAATAAATAGAAACACATTATTCTTAATAACCACACATCCTCCCACCTGGTGGTGGATAACACTGCAGCAGGCGGAGCAGCTTCACCGATAGCCACGGAGCAGCGACAAAGTAATACGTGTAGTCCTGCAGATCAGTAGATGCCGAAGTGACGATCTGAGGAAAAAAGCAAAACAAAGATAAACTTTGATGTAAAATGCAGTAGAATATGTTTCACTTGGATCACACCCTCTAAAACCTATCCTAAATTCTTATGACTCCAGGTGAGTTACTGGGTGTTCTGATGAAACAAGGTCTTCACGTTATCCAACAAAGGTCTCATTTTTAACCAGAATAAGTAGATACATTTTAATTTGTTGGGTTTTTTTGACATTACAAAACTACTATTTTGGAAACAGGCTGTTTTTGTAGCTTATTTTCCATATACAATTGGATGGTTGGGGGGAGTAAACACACCCTTTGAAACAATATTTCAAAGTGATGATATGGGCCCTAATATTTCCACAGGTGTCAGTTTGGTTTGAAGAGTGGTGGGGACTACGCCTAGCTTATGGAGGGTTGGGATGGTGGGTCCCCAGCATGTAAAACTAGCTCTAAATTATGTGTGGACACAAAATTGGCACTTTACTAACCGACTGATAAATTAGTTGAAATAACAGTTGTTGTCCCACCCCTCCCTCCCTTCCTTCCCAGAGTGCAGGAAAACACAGAGGATATTTGTTTATCTTCTGGCTCGTCCATCTTCTTTCTTCCAGCGTGTGTCAATACAGCCAGTCAACTGGCAGCTCATTAGCCTTATTTCTTTGTAGCCAGATTGATGTGTCAGTAATGAGGACAAAATAAACACTACAAATTGCTCTTTGATGCAAAATGTGCATTAAATGTGTGTTTATGTTTTCAGATCCAAATAAACAAAATGCCTTTATTTGAAAGTCCTCCAAATCAGGATTCCATAGCAAAAAAAACAATGTCCCGGACTGTACCTGGACTAATTAAATAATTACATAATTAATTATGAAATTAATTGCATTCACATTTGACTTTCGCTGCAGTTCGTATTTCTTTACATTTGTCAACAAAAGACAAACATGCACCCAAAATGGCTATAGAATCTTTTAACAAATTTAAATCTTACAAATCATTTCATCTCTGCTCCCAAACATCCTGCTATGGGCAGAAAACTTAGGGTTTGGGTTTCCCGGGGAAAACACTAGGATGTTTTTTTAAAGAGATGAAAGCCTGCGGGTTGTGTTGAGAGTATTGATCTCACCCTGCTGAGTCGAGCCACAGCCAGAGAAACTGAAGTCTTGAAGTCGTCTGGGTTCTTCTGAGCGAGAGTAATGATGAGACTGGTTGCTGCAGTCACCACACCCTGAGAGAAACACATTAATACCATTAGTACTCTCTACACACACTATATTGCATTGTGAGTCATAAGTCATAAATCAAAGATACAATTATGCTGGAATTTCCATGCTATATGCTGTATTTGACTTATAAATAAATAAAGATTATTTTATTTTTGTAGTGGTCCATCTACACCCATCTACTGGAAAATCCCCGACTACAAAGCAAATTAGTATTTAGTAATATAAGAATTTTTCATTACCTATAAAAATCATTACTAATGGTTGCAACAGTTTACCAGACTGCAGAACAAGAAGTCCAAATGTCCACTAATATTTTAACACAGGATCATGTGCGTCTAAATCATAACACACTCCCCTCAGAGGTGTTCAGTAATCTTTACTAGACTCGCTTATGTGGTTTCTGATATTGTACGATGCACTGTTGTCTATAAACATGAACTAAAGCACAGACAAAATTCAGGCTTCAAGAGGCTCGTTTATAGTTATAGTCTTGTATAGTTACAGAGATTACTGAACATCTCCACAGGGTTGAGAAGAATGTGAGATGATTTAGAGATGCAGTTAACATGCATGTTCACCTAAAAGATAAACGTTTCCATTATTTGTTAACTGCTTTGGCCTCATAGAAAGCTGGAGTAGTAAAAAAAAAAAAGAAGCAAAGTTGACACACTAAAAGCTATGACTGATCAACCATAAATTATATCTAGGAAAAGTGGGAAAACTACATAGATTTATATATATATGTGTGTGTGTGTGTGTATATATATATACACACACACGTATGCATATGCATCCACATGTACATATGTAAGTGTGACAGCTGAGGTAGATCGGAGCGGTACCAGGTGCTGGTCGTTGAGAAGGTGTACCACACGTGAGGTCCACTCTCCCATGGGGATGAGGTCAGGAGAGGTCCGGTTGAGTCGTAATAAACACAGTGCAGCGCTCTGCTTCACACTGTCCATCGTGTCCCTGCCAAACACACACACACACAAACACAGGTGAGTGAGTGTGTTTCTCCTGCTTTCTGCTGTACTGACTGAACAGTAACGCTACCGGTTTGATCCTGCTGCTTGTTTGGTTTAACGAGTTATCGACGTTTGTTGTAACAGACCTAGAGCCATTATTCTTAACAAGAGACAAATTCAGTGATTTTGAGCACGGCTGGATTTTATTCTCTGCATAAATAAAAAAAATTAAAAAAGAAATAACACCCACACCCTCACACATATATACACACCCACACCCACACCCACATACACACACACAAATGTATACACACGCACACAAATGTGTATAAATTTAAAACTGGTGATCACTGTCTAGTTAAAATATAAACACTCTTTGATTTAAGACTCATTAAAGGACCTATACCTTGCATTTTTTGTATTTGTTTTCCTGAAGTCCATTTACAATATTTGATGTCAATTCATTTTAACTCAATTCATGACCATTTTCCAACCTTTCTTTATCACTTAGAGCTGTTTTTAACACTGGTATATGCAAATGAGTTCTGTCCGGATGGGCTGTGCCTCATTCAGAAAACAGCTGGGGCTGAAACTCTCTATATAACTTCAGTGTGAATGGGTAGGACTAAAATGCCTTGGCTGAAAAGGCAAATACTGTATATGCAAATGCACTAGGTATTTTTGACATCACAAATGAGTTCTATGAAATAAATAAAGGTGATTGTGGGCTGGTACGTTTTTAGCAATAAGTTTCCTTAAAATACACATTTTATATGTTATTAAGTAGTTCTGAGAGTGTCACTAAGCTAAACCCTTATTTTAAATTTAATATCCCTTAATATAATGATTATATAATAATCATGTCAACAGTTGACAGTCACATGTCTTTCAACCTCCACCCTGCCACCCTCACCCCGCCACCAGGATGCGTGGTACTTCTGCTGCGAAAGCCTCCGCCATCTCTCTGCTGCCCACGTTGGCGATGCAGTGCAGGGCGAGGTTCATGAAGGTGGGGTTTCTGCTGGACAGGTCGTTTTTAATGGCATTATTGATCAGTCTGATCAGATCACTGTTGCTGTTCACCAGCACTGAGATGAAAAGATAGCCCTGGAAAATACCAGAAAAAAAATAACGACCACTACGGAGACATAAAACCACCTGCAAAGAAAATGTCAGGAAAGAGGCACCATGAACACCATAACAAAAACCAACGAAAGACTCACTTAAAACTTGCAGGACTGTCATGATTACTCGGTTAAACCTGATGAATATTCAAATATCAATAAAATATACACTGAGAGCCCTAAACACAAGAGGCAGCTTCATTCAATGTCAATCCTTCAGTTTTACCTGCCAAATCACACACACACACACACACACACACACACACACACACACACACACACACACACACACACACACACAAACACACACA
>JBBPCZ010169379.1:0-16708 GCA_037974445.1 Brycinus macrolepidotus
CCTGAACCAGTGAAGAAACAGGAGCAGATGATTCCAGATGATCAGGCGGTGATCAGTATACTGGTGGTGCTGAATGCGGTTGGATGCGGTTCCAGTGTGGTTGGAATTCCTTTATCTAGGCTCCCTATATCTTTAGGCACTTTGCAGCCTGTCACAGTAAAACATTTCTTTCATTTAATCCACTCAATATGCCATAGATAAGAGATTTGAGAGGCATAAAATAGTATTTATGCACCAACAAGGTGATTCAAATCAAAATATAAAGAAATGGCTCAATAATTTTGTATAGTAGTGTAGGTGAAGATGATAGGACATAGGGGATCATGACAGTAAGCAGGGGAAGACAACAGGACGTAGGTGTGTCCTGCAAAGTTTTTCAGTGCACTTGCAAAACTGCGATGTGAAACCAAAATTAACCAGATCAAAAACTACACTTTCAGGATTTTCAGGTGTAAAAACAGAAGTCATTATTGGTGCAAAAGTCCCACAACGTTCCCCACTTAGCCGTCAATCCCTTGCCAAAAAAAACAAAGTCACAGCAGCCCTATTCTTTCTCTTTTTAAATGAATGTCAAATCATTGAAGGAAGTCGCATCAGCAGAGCAAGGGCGCTCCTTCTTCCCGCACTGAGATTACACTGCTTCGATAAGCGCACCGGGCTGGCGTTCAAGTGCTTATCGCATAAAGGAGTGAATTAGCGGCGTCGCAACGAAGCGAGTCGTTCTGTTACGGCTTCTTCCCTCCGACACCAGCACGGCTAAAGACGGAAGCGGTAGCACAGCGGAGAGGAAGCGGAAAGCGGATCTGCGGGTTAACGCGGTTTAGGGAATGTGGAAAGGAGGCTTACGGACTACAGAGATAAGACGAGGCAGAGACATGTTTCGGTCCGTAATTCACAAAGGCATCCTCGCTCTATCTCTCTTCCTCTCCTTCTCTCATTTAAACTGCCCTACAAGCATTTTCTGTATCTCGAAGAAATTAGTGGAATTTAGACAAGAATCCCAAGGGACTCGAGACTCCAGGCACTTTTGAAGCACTTAACGTGTTCCTGGGTTTAAAAAACATGCGGACGTTTCTTTGGGCTTTCATGGATGGTGTTGGAGGACAGATCGGCACGTGACGAATCACTTTACTGTACCGTGGGTGAGATGTTTTGTCAATCAGATTCAGGCCCACTCAAACACGCAGAGAGTAGGTGGTGGCGGCGGCGACGGTGGAGGGATCCACATAATGTGTTTGCATTTTGGCGGTCAACCCCCCCCACCTTAGTCCCCCCACCCCCCGGATGCTAAGGCAGTGGAGCGCCTTGCCACAGGAAAGCCCTTTATGAGTAATTCGCTTATGCAACCTTCAAGGACAGGCTCGTAGGCCAGGCTTTCAAAAGGGCTTAAAATAAGATGCGCGGTTGCCATGGAAACCAGCCTGCAAACTTCTTCTTCTGTTGCTGTCCCCGTGGCTTTCAGAGGCGAGGTCATAGTTTCACGTCTTTTTGTAAACAAGTGCACTTTATTACATCTGACGGACGGGACCTTGGACTTAGCCCAGGGGAGGAAGGGGGGGTGGTTGTGAGGGATGGTTGATTTTCACCCACATACAGCCTTTGAGGAATACCTACAGTGCAGTCTGTCAGAGATCACGATTTTGTGTGTGTTTGTGTGTGTGTGTGTGTGTGTAAATTTTTTTGCTGCGCACTCCAGGATGCTGGAAAAAAACAATGACTATGAGGTTGTAGTGCAGACTATAATTCAAATCAGAGTGGAACGCCATATCTGAACTGTACAGTGATCCTACTCTTTAAGAGTCCTCGCAATTTAAGAATTCAGACAGTCAAAAGCTCAAGTATTTTTGGCCAAATGCGAAGGAGACTTAACTAAAGTTTCCTAATGATTTCTGTAAATTTCTGGGAGAAAGGTTGGTGGAGTCTGCAAGATTTACGTATGCAGCTCCGTGTGACATGGACGTATGCAGCTACGTATGCAACATTCCTGTGTGACATGGAAGCCTCCCCCGCTTTTTATTTGTATAGAGGTATGTCATTATAGCCCACCACAAACATTGGCCTCCAAGATAAAACATCAGCAATGCTATAGTAGCTAGTGCTCCAGGCTATGATGTTAACTTAGTGAGCCCGCACCAGCTGGAGCAGAACCTTCTGCTTAGATTATAAACCAGATGTTTAATACAAACACACAACAAAATTATACCCCATTGATTCTAAGTGTATGACCCCCACCCATGTTTACCCTAATTTTCTATATAATTGATGAGTTTCTCAGTAGGTTGAATGAGTTTTTCTTGTCCAACTATAAATCAGAATCAGAAAACTTTACTGATCCCAGAGGAAACTGCTTTTGTTACGACTGCACAGACACACAAAGACAAGAACAATATAAAATATTAAGTCTAAATCAAATAAAGTCAAATAAAAGCTAAAAAAAACCCCTCTGTACAAAATACACTATGCTATATACACAGATATTGGGGTATTAATACTATAGATAAATAACTTACAGTTAAGTGATTTACTGTTAACATAAATGGTGGTTTGGAGTTGTTCTCTATACCGAGTCTGTTATTGCTGTAATAGAGATCAGCAGTAGATCAGTAAAACTGACGTAAGTAGTGATATTTCATATGGTAAGACTATTGCACATAATAATAAGATATTGCACATAATGAAATGATTTAACACCCAATAAGACAACTGGACATGATCTTGCACATGGTAAGAAATTATGAAAGGGATGCATTTGTGGGCAGAGCTTGGAGAGTTTTGATGTTGTGTCTCTGATCTGACCTGTCCAGGGTGTTTCTCTGCCATTCGTCTTTCAAGTGCTGGGTAAGGATAAGCAGTTCAGATAATGGATGGGTGGATGGGTGGATGGATGGCTGGATGGCTGGATGGCTGGATGGATGGATAAATGGATGTTATGCTTCTGATCTAACAGTTGACTAAAACACTAACTGCATGGTCGCTGTTGACCATCTGTGCTGTTATGACTGCGTTATTGTTCTCCAATACTGATATGATCGTGACTACTGTCCACATTCGACGGTTCTGGCAGTGCTGTTACACAACAAGTCTTGCCAATGAAGCCCTTTGAATTGAGTGTCTCTCCTCTTCCCACTCAGCCCAGTCTAATGTGTGGGCTTTGTTCTAATCCAGCCCCCCCTTCCCCCTTTCCCATGCCCACCGGAGCACAGAAGGTGTCATTAATGAGTATGGAGATGGAGCTGATAGGCGTTTGGCTCAGGCCCAGCATCTCCTGTAAAAAATGACTGTGGAGGGGGGCTAAATCATTTGCTCAGATGCTATCTCTGAGCTCTATCTGCTGTCCTGTCGGCCACAGCTATCGCTAATATCCAATATCTGATAGTAAGCAGGCAACAGCTGCTGCAGCGCTCGGATAACGATGAGTTTCGCTTTGTTTTTTTTTCTTTTTCTCTTCTCATTGGAGCAATGGTGTTTGCAATATGGCATTCCACATAAAGCACCTCAACCCATATGGCCAATTATTTGATGATGAGAAGTTTTGAAGGCAGTTCGGTAAACTCTCGAAGCTCATGCACAAAGAAGGATGGTGTCTAGTGTGAAAATTAACAGCGTAAAGTGAAGAGTTATTATACAGTTATTAATCTTAAAGGAATCTTCCAGCATTTTTCAACCTAATCTCCATCTGCCACATCTATAGCATGTGGTCCAACAGCAAAAGCAATAGCTACTGTGTACTTAAGCCCCTTCTGCAAAAACGAGTGAAAAACAGTGTTTTCGGTCACTGTAAACTGAGCTCTCAAAGGACTGAGATTTTAACAGATTTTTGAGAAAAAAAATCAGCTTTCTTGTGCACTCCATTTTTTCAAAAAAGTAGTTGATCGTAAATATACAAATATGTCAGTGATTCTAAAGATTTGTGATTTGTTGTGATGTTCATTAACCAAACTTAGACTGCAACGTAAGCTACCATGCATTAGCAAGTGGTTGGGTTTTTGTGCTTTTATTTTCTGGCAGAAGTTTTTGAAGCTGAACACAATATCAGTTTACGGCCTGTCACAGCCTTTTGTGTTTGCTACATGACACCCTCACTTTCTGTACATCAGCTTTATAGGCCTGCAGTATGCCTGCTCACAATCTACTTTTTGAGATATATAACCCCAGATTTTATGAGGTATTATCAGGGCTGGCATGCTTACATGACTGTTTTCAGATATTTATATATTTAGAATTCTTAACCAGTGGGGGGGATAGGATTTATATATACTGTCTTTCACGGTCTATCAAATGATTATATTAACACCCCCTAAGAAGAATATTACGCTTCTTTTTAAGCATTAGACGTGGCACACTTCACATTTAAAATGTCTGAACACCCCTGTAGTGTGTATTTTTAGAGTATAATTGATTGTTTTTTGTTAAAGTGTGTTAAATAGTGCTCTATTTCAAACATCTCTTTATGGAATTCTGCAGCTGCCCAAATGAGTCTATTATAAATTAGTTTCAATTCAATGAACCCACAACACAGGTTAACAGCCACACACATACACACACACACAAGCATGACAAACAAATGCATTTTATCATTAGCTCATGAAGCCCACTCGCCTGTTCGCTGAATCTCTTTGGCGCAGGAGGAGCGTATGGGTTTTAATGGCTGCTTTAAGCACACACAGCTTGGAAAAACAGTCCTATTGACCCAACCTGAGAACACTCCACACCAAAAAAGAGGGAGTTTACCACATTAGAGCGAGCAAACAACACACAGCGCTCCTCAAAAGCTCTCTCATAACCTTGTTGAGCCGTGCGCAGTTTCAAAGCTCTGTCAACACACCGCTCCAGCAAAGGACTTTCAGCACAAATAAAGTGCTGCTTCTGGACTGCAACAGAGGAGAGAGAGAGAAAGAGAGAGAGAGAGAGCGAGAAAGACAGAGATAAAAAGAGAGAGAGAAGGAGTAGGACAAAGGAGAGAGTGAGACAAAGAAAGAGAGAGAGAGAGATACAGAAAGAGGCAGCGAGGGAGAGGGAGAAAAAGAAACAGAGGCAGAAAGAGAGAGAGGAGGAGGACAAAAGAGAGGGTGAGACAAAGAAAGAGAGAGAGAGAGAGACAGAGATACAGAAAGAGGCAGAGAGGGAGAGGGAGAAAAAGAAACAGAGAGAGAAAGAGAGAGAGAAACAGAAAGAGCTGAAGAAGTAGAAAGTTAAATTGCTCATGTGAAAAAGTCTCATCTTGTTCTATGAAGGTAACAATTGTATTCACACTCTGCTTCCTTTAACAGGCAAATAACCAGTTTATTCGGCCTTTACTGGTACTCCAGCACGCATTTTAACAATGACCACAAAACCACAGGGCCCTTAAATAAGCACCAAGGTAGCTTAATCTGAAAGAAAACTCACAGCAAAACTGCACTGCTGCCAGAAGGTTCAGTCTATCCAAAAATAAACACAGAGCAGAGGGAGGGTTGAGAAAGAAAAAGAGAGAGAGAGACAGAGAGAGATGTATAGACTCAGCGAGCACAGCCAGGCCAACAAAACTGACCGCCACAGGCTGTGCCCTCGCTGTGACCTCACAGACTGCTGGGCAGAGCTGCACGTTTTATCCGGGCCCTCCATGTACGATTAGATTAGAAATGCATTCCATAAGACTTTCCAGAGTTTCTCGACCACAAAAAAATTCAGAAGATCTGGTCTACGCCTTCAGAAACGAGTGGGATGAGGGCATAGAGAAACCTTTTCATAACCAACCAGCAATAAAATTGACTTATTAAAAAGACTTTTTTTGAGAGTCTATATGAATCTTATAACTTATACTAATGTAACATTCATGTGTTTTCAAAAGGTATATAAATACACTGTGTGACTATTTCATCAACAGAATCAAATTATTCTGGATACAAGGTTTTGTTCTAGCAGCAAAATAAGTGTGTGTGGCCCATGGTTTGCAGGGGTATAAAATTGTCTCCTGTTGTCTGTAGACATATAAAATCAGGCGACATATGTGGCTGCTAGAACAAAACATTCTAGGAGGAGGGAAGTCATTCTTAACTTTTAATTTAAGAAAAAATGTGATGTCTTTTCTAAGATGTTTGTGGTATAAAGTCACCACACGTGCTCTGCACCCCGCAGGGAGCTAATTTATACCCCTACAGGCCAAAAGCCAATGACTTTTTACCCCTGAAGACCTTAGGGGGGGCGAGTCCATACCCCTACACCCTACGGGGCCTGACTACCCCTGCACCCTCAAGGGAATGATGTTATACTCCTACAAGCCACAGGCCAAAGACTTAGGCCGGGTGGGGGCGACTATATACCCCTACACCCTGCAAATTTATACCCCTACAGGCCACAGGCCAATGAATTTATACCCCTGAAAGCAACAGGGGTGACTATATGCCCTGCACCCTGCAGGGGGCAACTTTCTAAACCTACAGGTCACACAGGATGTCTTTTTACCTCTATGGGCACTAGTAGCTACACCTAAAGGCCTGCTAAACTACACAAACGATAAATTTATACCTCTGCACCTTGAAGGGGATGACTTTATACCCCTACAGGCCACAGGCCAAAGACTTTACACCCCTACAGGCCACAGGCCAAAGACTTTATACCCCTACACCCTGCAGGGGACTGATTTATACCCCTACACCCTGAAAGTGATGACTTTATACTCTTACAGACCACAAGCCAATGACTTTTATTCCTGAAGACCATAGGGGGGCAACTGCATACACCTACACCTTGCAGGGGGCTGATTTATATCCCTACAGGTCACACGGGATGACTTTTTACCCCTATGGGCACTGGTAGGGACACCTAAAGGCCTGCTAAACGATCCAAGTGATAAATGTATACCTCTGCACCTTGATTGGGATGTCTTTATACCGCATACAGGCCACAGGCCTATGACTTTATACCCCTGGAGGCCACAGGGAGGCTGACTTTATACGCCTACACCCTACCGGGGGCTGATTTATATTCCTAAACCATGAAAGGAATGATGTTGTACTTTACACACACATGATAACTTTACACCCCTATATGCCCCTACACCCTGCAGGGGACGAATTTATACTCCTACAGGCCACAGGCCAATGACTTTATACCCATGCAGGCCACAGGGGGGCGACTCTATACCCCTACACCCTGCAGGGGACTGATTTATACCTCTACATCCCGAAAGGGATGACTTTATACTCCTACAGGCCACAAGCCAATGATACTATACCCCTAATGGCCATGGGAGGCAACTATATACCACCCCACCCTGCAGGGGGGCTTTTTTATACGCTTACACCTGAAAGGCATGACATTATACTCCTATGGTCCACTATCCAATGACTTTTATCACTGAAAGCCACGCGGGGTGACTATGTACCCTTACACCCTGCAGGGGACAAATTTATACCCCCACCGCCTGAAACACATGATGTTATACTCCTACAGGCCACAAGCCAATGACGTTTTACCCTGAAGGCCATAGGGGGTGACTATATACCCCTACACCCTGCGGGGGACAACTTTATACCCCTACAGGCCACAGGGGAGAAATTTTATACCTATACATCCCGCACGGGGCTGACTTATTTACACACTTGTATACCCTTCAGGCCACAGAGGGTGAAATTATACACCTCTACAAGTCACTCCCATGTGTATTAGCCATCCCACTCATCCTGGGTCAGCCTCACAATGAAGCGGCACGTCACTCACTGAAACACAGACAGGTATGCTTGAAATCTTATTTACCACCACCATGCCAGCCTCTGTAACCTCGTTACAGGCCCACAGGCTTCTACAGCACACACACACACACACACACACACACTATCACACATAATTCACAACCCATGCAGAACCAACAGAGCGTATCTGTAAAAAAAAAAAAACAAAAAACAATAATAAAAGCCAAAGCCATTCAAACATCCGCCCCAAACACACACACACATCCACACACACTCTCCCTCACGTTCCGTCTCCTCAGCTCAGGTTATTCTAGACCATTGTGTGTATCTGTAGATGAGCCTTTTATTTGTCACTCTATTTAAGGTGACTCAGTGCTGTGATTCACTCCTACCTGCTGTCTTTTGGATGTGGTTTATTTTAAGGCCAGCTGGGTCTCGTCAATTCAGAAGAAACACACACACACACACACACACACACACACACACACACACACACACAGTAGCTGTGCATTGTTGTACACCATTTGTCACAATATTATTTGGAGGTCTGGAACAGATGCTCTACACAGCAACAGAGAGAGAAGAAAGAGAAAAAGAGAGCCCGATCAGATGTTGTGGAGTGTTGGCTGACCAAGTTTTAAATAAAGATGTTTGTTTATTCATTCAATCTCTGAGCCACTTATGCCACTTATTGGGATTGTGAAGGGTGTTGGAGCCCATCCCAGCTAGCACAGGGTGAAAGGCAGAGAAACATACTGGACAGGTCACCAGTCCATCACAGGGCAGACACACTCAGTCACACCTAAGGTGGTGATTTGGCCTCTCCAATTCACACACAACCTTCACACAGAAAGGACCCTCGGCTGCCCTGGCTGGTAACCGAACCCAGGTGAGATGACAACAAGATGGTTACAAACTAAAACAGGTATTTTGTGAAGATTAATAAACATAAACCCTTAGACATTTAGAGTTTGGAGTTATAGAGTTATAGTTATAATCATTTTTCTACACTACAGAAGTGTAAGTACATACCAATATTTATAGTACCCACACTGTAATTGTTTTTTACATTAATAACATATTGTGTAAGTACAGTACAAAACTGTATTTTTTACAAGATTACATATTGACATTACATTTGTTACTGCATTCAACAATGTCCTCTTTTCAGAAAAGAAAGAGTTAAAACAGCAATTTTTGAAATCGCAGTTAAATTTCATTTTTCATTTCAGTTCTTCAATAATACAAACACCCATTCTTTTAAGCTACCATAAAAAAAGTTAAATGTGAGCAAGTGAGTATAAACTATCATAAAGTTAAGTGTGGGAAAGTGAATGTACACCGTCTTACAATTTGGTGTGGGAAAGTGAATGTACACCACCATTAGCTTGGCTCTAATATGACACAGCAAATCCTATTGAGACTGAACCCAATAGCAAGCTTAAGTTAGCATTGCAGCAGCAGTGGCAAACAGGTACTTACAAAAAAACAAAGATTTATAGGCTGATGTTAACTAACATTGGCGCTACTTAAGTATGAATGAAAACTTGTTTCACAAATGTCAAAGCAGACCTTTTAAATTTTGAATAATAGAAAACTGACAAATAAATTTAAATTGTAGTGAATACTTCATTTTTATAGTAAAATGATAATCCTTGATGTTTTTAAATATTATTGCGATATTGTTACAGTAATATTGCAGTGCAGTAATGTGCTAGGCACAGTATAATGTCTCAGCATTGTATTTTTCCCCAGAATACAATGGTATGGGGCACCAAACTGTGAAACACATTTGAAGTATAATACTGGCTTGAACACAGCACATTATGACAGGTTGAAGTCTGCACTTCTGACTTTAACTCTTTCATTGTGCCAAACAATGGCAAAAATGTGGCAATAGAATAAACGATGGCTTATCTTTCAACACACGACTGCATTGACAACAATGACTTCAAATCCTAAAACACTTCCACTTATACTGTTCATTTAAAAGTTTAGAATTGCAGTTCAGACAGAAATTTCCTGCTTGTTTCAATGAGCCACGAGTGAGAAATAACTACATAACAATCCGGGTGATACTATTGTTCATTATCCTCTGTCCCTGAGATAATTTCTCTAGGCCTAATGTCCTTCGGAGGGCTTGTTCGCTGTCAGAGCACCACCTGTTTCGTGCAGAGCTGATGAAGTTAAGCTCGTGGCTATTTCTCTCAACTGCCAAAGTCTTTTGCAAATCAAAGAAGACGCACATGGAAAATCCGGACTGGCTCCGTGACAGTCCGCTGGTATGCTCCCATTGAGCTCTCTGGTACAGCGGCGCCACTTTGCCTGACTAGCTCTGTCTTGGTGTCTATTGGCCCTGCCTGCAACGGCAAGAGATCAGGGGAGCGGACAGTGAGCGGATGGAGCCCAAGTCCAGCTAACCTCGTCGGATTACTCCAGAGAGAGCAGGAAAAGAAGAAAGAAGATTAAACGCTTTGGCCACACTGTATCTCAATATGGTCATGCCAACATAGCTTCTTTGAGTTTGAGTTCCGGGTGGTAAAGGAGAAAAAGACGTGTGAGGAACAGGACAAAGAAAGAAAGAGCCCTAAAGTTGAGGGAGGAAGGGAGGAAGGCATGGAGAGACTTTCAGTCTCTTCAAAGTAATTTAATCATTTTCTTGTGACTCACAAAGAGCTGCTGCTAGTGACCAGAACAAGGAGTCTAGCCAGAACTATTCAGAGTCCCATTCAAGCCCACCTCCATTCACACTCCATTTTCTATGAAACGGAGCAGGAGGAACTCCAGGATGTACTGGTCACATAAAGCATCTTATCTTCCCTTTTAATAAAATTGTTTTAATGTTTCAAGTGTTTTCCCTTCTTCTCTTGGTTCAGGTTAGTCTCTCTTCTTTAATGCGCCAACGCAATATCTCTTTTTATCATTTTAAGTATCTGTTAACTTATTGACATGGTAACAGGTGGTATTAAAGAGAAGACTTCCCTTGAAACAGAAAAGCCCTGTGGATCCAGATGATTGCTAAGATATCTAATTGGTTTCACCTGTTAATTCCATTTCAGCCACTTGAGACAGCAGAGAGGAGAAGAGTCAAAGAAGGATTTTTAAGGCTTCAGCTGACTGGTACCTGGATTGTGTATGTGCAAGATTTTGGGCAAAAAGAAAGGTTTGCCTTTGAAGGGCACTAGCTGCCAGGAATTCTTGTTTGATTGCATGGAGAACTGTAGCATAGCTGGGTTCAAAAGTGACCTTTGTGTCTGCAATAATTCACCATCCAGAAGACGTCCTGGCCAGTGGCTGAACACAGGTCATTGATGAAAGAGAAGAAAGGAGAGGAAACATGAAGTGTGATCAAGAAGGGATCTACAGGTTGTCAAGCAGATAGTCCAGTGCATCAGTGGTGTCAAGAGATTCACACATGTATCTACAGCTTGGCAGAAATGACAGCAAAGGTGGTAACTATGAAATGCTGTAGGCATTAAAGTAGAATATAGTTCTTGTACATTGCAGTGGTGAAAATATGCTTACAGATAAGCAATTAAGCGGATGCAGAGCCCCACATGCACACATAGACAAATGCAACAACCTTTACTGATTTCAAGGGAGTTCAAATCTTTTTGAAGGGAGTTGTCCCTGGCTTCCCCATATTTCCAACACTGCCTGTAGACTGCTTCTACTGATTGTATGCTCATAAAAAAAGTAAATGTTCCAAAATGTTTCTTGGCTTGGACATACACTTATGAACCAAAACTTTATGACCACCAACAGTGGTCAATGTAGGGACAACCTATAAAGGGCCCACAGGGTGCTGAGCGCCCAAAGGTCTTGTGTTCACAAGGGTAACAAAGGTTATCCCATCTAGTCTGAACCAACATAAGAGCTACTGTGGCATTTTTTGTGCTGTTAATGCAAAGAATGTGTCGCAACATGGTGCATTACAGCTTGCTAAGTATGGAACTGTTTAGTACAGACTGGTCAAAGTACCCATGCTGATCTCTGCCCGATGTAACTGTCTACAATGGGCATCAGAACTGAATCTTACAGTAATGAAAGAAGGCCATCCAGAGACCCATTTTCTTTTCACATATGGCCAGGTACAAGTGTACCATTTAACTGGGGAAGAGATGGCTACAGGATGCACAGTGGGAAGAAGGAAAGCTGGCTGAGGCAGGGGAATCTATAGGCAATGTTCTGCTAGGAAACCTTGCTCCCTGGCATTCATGTGGATGTCAGTTTGACACGAGGCACCCACCTATCTGGCCTTCAAATTTCTCAAATCTCAATTCCACCAAGCTTCTGCTTTGGAGTCAGATTTCAAAGGTCCATGAGGGTCTATACCTTCATGAGTCAGAACTGCTTTTGCGGCATACAGTGGACCAACAGCATATTACATATGTGGCCTTGATGATTAGGCTTCTCGGTAAGAAAACCTTCAACTGGTACAGACAGTTCTTCATGCACACACTCATTTATAACATGAAACTTCAAAGAACCACCCACTGGGAGAGAACCATTTTTGATGCATTTGAGAGTAAAAGCCATTGCATGAAGGCTTATCTCCATCAAGACCTTGAATTTCATCAATGGGGCCGTATGTCCTCACACTTAGAAGGTCTAGAAAAAAACAACGAGAAATGAAGAGCGAAACATAATGCTTTAAAAAGATCTTCCCACTCAGAGAGCGCTTACTCAAACCAGGCTCGATTTGCCTGATGTGTATGAGTGTGCTGTGTACGGCCTGCAGACTGCATTCACACTCCAACTGTCCCTCATCTCCTCCCACACACTCTTTAACAGCCTGTTGCATGGAAACAAGTGGCTAAGTGAGAGTATAGATATCCTCACTAGCCTCAGGTGAAAGTGTGTGTGCGTATGTGTCTGTGTTACCCACATGTGAGATATGTCCGATCCCTCATTCAGTAAGTCACATGATCTGTTAGTGTTGAAGCGTTCCTCCATGTGCTTGATGACAGAATCTGGGCACTAAAACATCTGTGAAACTGTGTCAGACACTTTTAAATATCTGCACTTCCATCACACTTTGAATCTTCTAATTGTTTTCTGTGTATTCTTTTATTTCTTTTATTCTTTTATTTTTTACTTCCTACCTTTTTTACACTTATTTTTATTCTATTCCTGTACAGCACACTGAATGACCTTTGTGTATGATAATGTGCTATATAAATAAACTTGACTTGACTTGACTTGACTTGACTCGTTCAGAGTCAGAGGTGAAGACTGGCTTTATCCAGGTGGAGAATACTCAGGAAAGCCATGAGGAAACTAGATTTTGATAGGTTTCTAAGCTGACATTTAGTGTTCTCCTCCAAGCATGTTCAATGACAATTTTATTGTATTGACCAACTGATTTATTGTTTGTAATAGTAGGTGTTAGACATTATTTCAATTGAAATTAGGCAATGACCAGTCACAATTCACTGTCATCCATAAGCTGTGTTTATTGCCATACAACAGCACAGTGTTTCCTGTATGAGAAGGTCAGAAATAGCTATAGAGAAAGGAAAAATGGGCAAAGTTCTGGAGGGGCCAAGAAGGGAGCAAAGTGCCACATCAAATCCACAAAAAGAGCCTTAATAACCTTAACATTGCATGGGAGATCATGTCACCTCCTCAGAAACCCATCTGTTATGGCCAGTCTAGCAACAGCACAGTGTCAGCCAGGGCAATGGGGTGTTAACAACTAGGGATACCCAGTCAGCAATGGGATTTGAACCCATGACCTTCTGGTTGCTAGCTCATCTATCCTACAAGCCTACAACCCACCCATGTGGGACCTGACCAAAAGTATTGGAAAATGGGTATGGATAGTTCCAGGCCCACCTGGTAGAAAAGCATCTTCAGATGCAGCTTTGGCAGATATTCAACACACTTCCTCTACACCTCTGTTCCTCTGTTCCAGGATGATCTACCAGCTAACCATTTCTACTCTACCATAAAAGCCTATTATCTGGTTATTGTCCTCTTGGGGGCATTTACTGACCACCTAATAGTAAGTTCCTTACTCAGGAAAAACCCTGCCGTATGGGTTTCCCCATTGATGATGTCATATTCAGTTGCATTGGAGTGAAAAGATAAACTTAAACTAACCAACGCTGAGATTGCCTGCAGTGTTGATGCATTATAAACACTGCTAAGGCTCTCATAAGAGGTAAAAACAAACACAATTGCTCATTTTATTTCCACAAGCAGAGACTAGTGCAGGTAAAGGTAAATGCACATTTTGGGAAAGCAAGGGCTGAACTCCTGCGCATTGATCAATATGATACACGGTTAATTGATGCATTGGTCAAATGGCTGCCTGGGGGTTATGGGTGATCATTAATTGGCTTGAGAATGGGGGGGTTATTATAAGGTTATTATTAGGCCTGAGTTCCAGTACACCAAGGACACCAAAGCTGCACTTCCATTTATTCTGGGGCCATAAAAAACCCATTACAACTGCACAACAATACACATTTTACACTTGATGGTTTCGATCTCCAACTGTGCTACTGAGGAGCCATTCAACTCTAACACACCCCACTCCTCAAGCTGAATGATGGTTTCATTCTAGCCATACCGTACTGTGCAAAAGTCTTAGACACCCCACAAAATTACATTTTAATCCTGTTTAGCTGAGCAGTGTGTTTTTAAAAGCTAATATTAGAATATACACAAATAATATATACAGTAAATAGTGATTTTATGTATGTCTATGTGTTTGCTTAATCATTCTCAGACTCCTCCTCATGGAATTCCCTTGTATTACATTATAGTTCTCATCAAATACCTCAAATATCTGGTTTAGCTCAACTGATACATCATTAGATTAAATCTGCTGAGCTGCTGATGGAGTTTCACAAATCCAGGCAAACACTGGAGGAATTGAGGAGCAATCTAGAACTGAACCTGTGTTCTTCTAACCAGCTCTCAAAATTTCAAGAACGTTTTACAAACAAAACAAATCTTGATATTATTTATGCTTTCTTGTTTGTTTGCATTTATTCTGTTTACTTGTGTATTTGCTGGCAGAAAGTCCCTCACTGATCAGAAAAATGGCTTTAAACAGTTTGCACAAGACCTTTGCTCAGTACTCTAGAAACTACACTGCTTTACTGCATTAACAACCTCATTAGTGACGACTACGTTAACTGTCATTAAGGAACTGCTGTGCAGCATCACGTCCTTTCCGGACTATACTGACTTTGTGTACTTTGTGTTCCACTGGCGTTTGGCTGACTTCACTAATTATCCAGCATCTGCTTGTCCTCCGCAGAGGTTGATTAAAGTCCCTGTGATGTCATTTCCACCCTCATTTGCATTTCCAACAGCATGGCACCATGGGACAGCTTTGCATCCTGATTGCCCTCCGGTGCCACTTCGGTCATCGGAACCGAACAGGCCTCTTTTATTTTTTTACACGCAGAAAGAAATGATCACAGTCAGAATGGATCATTCATTACCAACTGGCTCATCAAGCTTAGGTACCTTAACTCTATCAGTTGGAACATCTCACCAGCCAGAGTTTGGCCTGTACAATTTTGGGCTGTCCCAATGAAAGACAACCGTGAAACAATCGTGTTGATTTCTTTGGTCGTGGCTCCTAAACGGTGGTCCTACGTCGTACTGTGAGAGGAGTTCAAACACAGCCGTCGTCACGGTGACCAAAGGCAGCCTGCAATTATTTTCTGACAATGTCAGAAATTCAGGACGACTATCTCACAGTGTGTGCGCTGCTACGACCTATGACTACTAAAAATAACCAATAAAAATACACTTGTACACACACCACTGTACATCTCCACATATCGCCATACCCAAATTTACTAGATCCATGTTGCACAGTGTGATTTTTAATGATCTCATAAGATCCGTAGAAGACATAAATCTGCTCGCAGGGGAGTTACCATGCGGGCATGTCCACGTCAGCACGTAGAATCTGACCTTTCTGTCTATCAAGGAGGCATGAGGTGCTCTTTATTTGTTTATTTATATGTATTTTTTGAGCTCATCGGCTTATCATTGTCTTAACTATCTTATCGTTGATTTCTTTCACCAGTTTGACCACTTAGGGCCAACTTAGACCCCACTCATCTTTGTGACCATTTCACACCTTCTCTTTGTCCCTTCCAACTTAAAAAGGCTGTTTTTGGTACTGTATATTGCATATTTGCATACTGATATATGCAAATATATTTTTTGCACTAAAAGAAGATTTAAAGAAAAAGTAAAAATTCTGTTTTCTATGATACGGGCCCCTTAAAATATTCATGTCTAAGTATCATAGCATAGAGTGGACTATATAGTGAACATATAAGGGAAATGGGGGAGGGGGGTTTGTACAGTACCCCCAGTTGTCTAATACAGTATGTTTGCAGGATATTTGGTTTGCAGAGTATTTGTTCCGGACGTTCCCCGTAGAGCCACAGAACATCCGGACCAGAATGAATTGGAAAACACTCTCCACAAAGTGCACGAGCCTCAGAGGAGAAGTGCAGCAGTGGATGAAGGTAAACAGAATTAGCCCAAGACAAAGCACTGTGACGGCCTTGTTATGACAAATTAAAGTTGTTTTTGCTTGAATTAACAGTGAATGCATGAAACATGCCACGGATCCGTCTCCCTCCACGGTCAATTTAATATGACTTAATAGCTAATCAAGTTTCGCTTGTCAGATTTCATGCAGGGTAGACGCGAACAATGGGAGCTAAGGGCTTTAATTGATGACGCCATCGTGCAAAGTGATCAGAATGCTAATGTCTTCCTGTAACGTGGCATGTGAATGAATTAGCGTAAAAACTGGTTTAGTAGCTAACCGTTAAAGCTAATCACCAGCCCTTACCATAAAGTGACTGTATATTAGAGCCCCTTGCACCCCTTTGTTGCTTTTCTAATTGTTTTTATTTTAGAAGGCAAAAGACTGACATAACATTATATACATAAATACAAATATGTTAATGTATTAACATATAGCAAATAGTAGGTACATATATCTATATCTATATCTATCTATCTATACATATATATATATATATATA
>JBBPCZ010169407.1:0-16707 GCA_037974445.1 Brycinus macrolepidotus
AAATGGTCAAGCAAACACTTTGCCATACATGAAACTATGGTTTACTGTATTAAAGTAATTTGTAATTATTGTAAAATGAGTGTTTTAACACTAACTTAACACTACTGCCCAGTAGCAAACAGCTTTTAAGTTTTTCTCAGGTGCCTAAGACTTTTGCACAGTACTGTACATACAGGCTCTTTAGCGTCTAAGGGGTTAAAAAAACACATGTCTACAACTTCAAGAATTTGTTACGTGGGAATTTGTTTTTATTTGGATACATATTTGAATTTTACAGGAATATCATACACATAACCACACAAACAATAATACTATGTGCAATAAAAGCTCAATGTGGTAACTGAAGTTAATTGTTCTTAAATGTTAAAAAAATCTTTGAAAATGATACAAGAGATTAACAAAATATAATAAAGAATACTTATGAAACCCGAGAGCACAAAGGGTCTGAATCAAGTCCTTGAGGCAATCATGGGCTGCTCAGCCGTTCAAGTAGAGTGCCGACTAGCCAGCTGAGAGGATGGTACATACACATGGACCGGCTGGGGGTCCTTGAGGACTGGACTGGCAATGTGTAGCAGTGCGCTGTATGTACAGTAGGCTTGTTGTGCATGATACTGTTTTTCTGTGACGCTCCGCTGCTGCCTTAGGAGTCTCCTGAAAATGTTGGATTTGCAACAGTAGTTGTTGCTTTTTGGAAAAGTGGATTTTCACCCTGTAAAGAGAAATAAGGCAAATGCCCAGTGTGAAACACAATAGCTGTATTGAAGTTTAATGGGAAAAAACACTAAGCTAAAAAAATTATTTTAAATGTATTTAGTGAATGATACTCCACACCCCTAGCATCTAATGTAACCTAAATATTTTGTCAGTTTTTAAAATTAATACATCATGTTGTGAAGGATCAATTTTTAACCATGTGATCAATGAGGGGGAAATAAATAGGCAAGTCAAGGAAACAAATGGACGTCCGGGTTGTCTGTGTACAGTTGATGGAAGCTAACCTGGTGCAGTATGGTGTTTAGAAACTGGATCTTTCTGTGAGTTGTGGGTATAATTGTGCCAGTACTTATATGAGGGGCCCAATAAAGATTTTAGGTGCCACTAGTTATGCTGCTATTCCATATGATACTAACGTATTTCGTGAATACCTAAAGTCTGAAGCATGTAAAGTAAAGTGACCACTTTTGTCACACATCAGCACACCACACAGTGTGAAATCCACAGTGGGCAGCCGACAGCAGTGTGTGGGGACTGTATCTTGCTCAGGATTATCAGTGGTGGGAGTCAAACCCACAACCTTCCGATCGCAGGGGCACCTCCCTAACCACCAGGCCACCATCTGCCTCAGAGCCGGATACCCAATGTGGGGCCCAAACCCACGACCCTAAGCTTAAGAGTCTCATGCTCTACTAATTGAACCAGCCAGGCTGATGTATAATGATGGGTTATTATATCTAGAGAAAAACAGTACATACATCTGCCCATTTGCTCCGCTGCTGCTCCTTCTCAAACCTCTTCCATTCTTTCAGGTCTTTAAGGTAAATGAGACCCTTGATGAGGAGAAGGATGAGAAGTCCAATCAGTGCCACAGCAGCCAGAGATCCACCAACGATGGCTGGTACATTCGGCCCCTCAGGACATTCTAAAACACAAAAAGCATAGATGATAAAATTCCAGTCCTCAACATATTTGCCTCTCAAGTAGCTTAGATGCTTAGAGGCACTCTTTGTTCATTCTAAATGTCTTGTCTATTAAACAGGGCCAGAATGTGCACTGTTCAAATTGCATTGGAGCTTTCATAGGTGCTTACCACTGAAAAACTGTGACAACTGCTGGCTATCCAGGGGCATCACTAGACTCACTTCAGTGGGGCACAAGCCCCTATAAAATACTGCTGTGTCCCACTAGAATCACTAGGAAATAATCTTATTGTAACCTGTATCCCTTGATAACCTTAACTGATGAGCTAAACTTCACATCACAAACATTATGACCACAAATTCACCACAGATACTACTTTTCCACAATGCCCCCACATCTTTCCTTTGAACACTTTCGGTTTTCATAGTAGAGCCCTGGCAAGTGTTCTTATAATGAAGAATGCGGTGGGGTGACATTCATCCATGCAAGTGTTTAACAGCAAGTCAACTAGAGCAGGCAGAGTAATGGTAACGCGTATTATGGACATTAGACCAATTTACATTGTCTACTAACTGATTTTAATACACCAATGACATTTCATTTCATTTTCAAATAAGAGGAACTCTGTAGTTAATAATTTCTCATTTTTGCAAGCTTATATTATGTAACTTTGTAAATGATGATGCAGAATCACAACTGCTTTTTTGTCTCATATATATTTACATCAATGGCACTTTGGCACAAAAGAGAACAAATTTACAGCTAGTTCCTGACTAGAGTATTTAGCCAAAAGGATGCAACTTTTTCTTTTAATGCTGACTGTTCTGTCCCATGACTGACAAACAAAGAGGCTGGGCTGTCCCCTTCATTATTTCGAGCATGCCCCAGTATAACTAATAGGCCCCTGAAGCTATCCATTAACTGTTCATATTTGGAACAGTTATCAATGCCGAATTGTGCTTGTATGTCCATGTGGGATATCCTCTTGATCGATTACTTTCTCACTCTTACCTACTGTGTTGAGGATTTTGACAAAATACATGTCAAATCCGTCTTGCTCAGTCATCTTGAAGGACATCCAGCAGCCCTCAGAGTCTTTGACTCGACAGTCATTTTTGTCCAGTTTCTCCTCTTTTGTGGCTTCAAGATGACGGCAGGCTTTCGTGCAGTTGCCCTTAAATGGTCCCTTCTCAAAACCCAGACATTCAATACAGTTCCTGGTGTGTGGCATGGGGACATGAATATCAGCATTTAATGATTGTACTACAATTTTTTTTTTTATTGAGCGCATGAATGAATTAATGAATTCATTCATTAATATCAGAAACGTTTCACTTACGCAGAATTTTGGCACGGCAGTTGGCAAGTGTGACAGGTCTGACATTTAGGGGCCTTGTATCCCCTCTCACAAATACACTGGTTGCACTCACATCTGCCACGTCCATGGCACACTTTGTTATTTCTGGTCATGCAGCCCTCGGTCGATTTCTTGCAGTGACAGGCGGTTCCCTCAAAGCCCTCGTGGCAAATACACTTGCCACACTTGCAGTCACCATTACCTGAGAAGAGTTCATGAACCCAACATGTAAAATCATTTGTGTGTGTGTGTGTGTGTGTGTGAGTGTGTGTGTGTGTGTGTGTGTGTGTGTTATTACCTCCACACAGTTTGTTCTGGTACTTCTCGCAGTGTTCGTCGTCACATTCACAGTGGGCCCCATAGTAAAAGTTGCCTCCCTCGGTCCGGTGACACTTACACACCCCACACTCACATTCCCCACGGCCTTCGCACTCTGTCCCATTGTCTTTCCGGCACTGCGCTTTCAATGTGGCCTCGTCCTTCTGGCCCAAGCTGCACTCACACCGCTGCCCGAGGAATCCAGGATTACATCTGTGATGAGAAAGAACAAATAATTATCACACATCATCTGTGTTGGGTAGCCCCAGTTTGTATATTGTGATCCAGAATAGTTTGAAACAACAAATGGGCAACAGGAGGTGGTCTTCGTGTACCTGCAGGTGCCGCAGATGATTGTGCCCTGTTTATTACAGTGCTCATGTGCGGGGTTTTGCTCGTTGTCGCACTCACACTTGCATCTTGTTGTAACACGAATTTTCAGTTTTTCATTGAAGCCCAAAGGTCCAATGTTGAAGGTCTTTGAGTCTATGCATGTTGATGCTATCACAGTCACTTGGAATTTTACCTGGAGAACAAAGCGTAGTCATAAAAATGAAATACTGTAAATTATTTGGTGTTTAAACTTAAAAAAGTTCGTTTCCAGGCTGCCTAAATAGTTAGTCTCCTTTCATTTTACTTCACTTCTAAGAGTATGTTGACAGAAATTATAGTCTGGACATTTATTTTATTTATCAAAATATATTAACATGAAATATCTAGTGCATAAAACTGTGAACTAAACTGAGTAGAAACATAGTGAGTTGACAGTTTCAGCAAACACTACTGGCACTTTTTTATACATACTCTTGGTTTTTTGCAATAGTTAAGCAAAAACTGCTGCAAATTATTTGTGATTATCAGTGAGACTAAGACCTAATTATTAGACATTATCTGCCATGACAACTCAAGATAGCTTATGATCAAGTAAAGAGTTACCCAACCCTGTGAAATTCAAGTACATAGTAGATGTAATAAACTGCACTGAAAAATAACCTCTGAATAGCCAAAGATTATCTCCAGTTTGTTCATTTTTCCGCCTTGCATGTTTAGGTCATCATTCTTGCATCATTCTGCTGCTTTTCACAATCGTGTAAATACTTATGGGTTCCTTCCTGCTGGTTAACGATGTTTTAATTTGCTAAATTGATTTGTATAATGTCATTAAATTACATCATTGGCAGAGATTATTTGGTGCGATTTATTTTAGTTAATTTTGAAGTAACTGTAAAGCATTCTGTCACGGAGGGGCATAGCCAGCTGTCCCAACTGTGAGGATCCTAAATCAAACATTACAAGGGGCCTGTTGTATCCAGTATACACATGGATTTCACAAGGGCAGGGTAATACTTTACTGTTTTATGATATTGACGTAACTATGCTATAAGCATGTAGTGGTAGAAGCCATATGCTATCTAGAGGTGTCATAACAGATAATGTTCATTAAAATAACCATGTCCAGTGTCATGACATCAGACATTAGAGTGTATGTCATAACAATTACCAACAATGGTGACATAACACTGTTAGAATAATGGATATAATTACTAATGAGCTATACAGTTTTTGGGGTGAAGTTTATTCAGTACTGGATACTGGTATAGTAGATCCTTAGTGTAAAAGAGTTTTTGGACAGACTTACATAACTATGATGTGTAGCCTACTGACTGACTGTTGCAAAATGTACTCAAAGACATACGCTACCAGTCAAATGATTTTGAACACCACAGGTTTTTACCACTTACACATTTATTTCATAAACTGCAGATTTTTAGTCTTGTTATGCATTAGAAAGCTGTTCACTGTAAATGAAAATATGTCAAATAAAACAAATTTTCTTTTATAACATGGAAAGACTTGACTTGACTTCAGTATGTGACAGTACATGTCTGACATCCTATTAACTGGTTGTGTGGTGATGGAGAGTCAAATTCTAGACTGTCCTTTAACTTTAAATGCTCTAGTTAACTGTTCCATCCCATTGGCTGTCACTTAATAGCTTGTTAAATATCTAACATCTGTCTGATCCACATTATAATTATAATTACAGTAAGTGGTTTATAATTATATTAGGTCCTCATATGGGGAACACTAATTAATTAGCAAAGAGTTTATTTTTAGTAAATATTAAGTGAATAACATGCAAATGTATAAAATCTCAGTGTGTGCAAAAACTTTTGACTGGAAGTGTATGTTTACACATATCTAGCCAGAAATGATTGTAGTTTCCTTAGAGTCAAACTGGGTAGTTAGGTTTGGCAGGAAAGATGGGGTACTTTGAGAGGCAGGTATCCAGTTTTCTGATTCTGAAGAATCAAATCTTATTGGCATTATGCAATGTGGTGTGGAGGTGAACCATTTCACAAGTTTTATAGATAAACTATCTATTAAAAACAGGCTGCAGCTGCTTCAAGCAAAAGAGTTCTTGATGTCAAATGGGTGGCAGTATTGTTTGAAATGGTTCATTTCGATTGTTAGACTGATTTACTTCATCTTTATCAGAAAAGATCATCTCATCACATTTTTTTAAATCAGCGTGAGACCTCCATAGAATACATACACAATATTAACTTCCCAGTGGAAGACCAGTGAAAAATATAAGACTCTAAACTTCTGAAATCTTAATTTAATCTCTGAGTATAAATTATAAATTCTTTACCATTTAAAGCTTTAAACAAGCTGGCACTCGGTTAGTATGCCATGCCTTTAACACTAAACCAAATAAGGGGGTTCTTTACAGTAACATCTCATGACTGTAGTCTATGCTGTGTAAAATGGTCCTACCGTTTGTCCAATGTTGACATTATTGCAGGTTCCCTTATCACTAGGTGTCTTCCCTCCATCACAGTCTGAAATGTATGTCACTTTTATGTCTTCTGGGAGACTATCATGGGTCACAATTATGTTGGAGGAGAGTTTCTGTAAAAACAAAAAATTACTCTTGAGTAATCTCCACTCCAAGAGGTTTTTAACCAACCAAGTTTGTGTGGAGTGTTCACACAAATAAATAAAATAATAAGAAGAAGAAACTCACATTGTATGCATCCACAATTAGTTTTACGACATTGCTCGAATCATTACTCAGTACTCCAACAGCGGATTTGGGAATCAGTTTGCTCAGCTCCTGAAAAACAATACACTGTTATATGCTGTTATATGTCAGAAAAAAGGTAAAATGTAGTCCTCAGGGTACCAGATGTGTACCTTAAATGAAAGTACAATCACTTTCCCAGAGGCAAAGGGGCGTATTTCGTACATATATTTTAAATAGAAAACTAAAATCAAGAGCTGCCATGTCTGTTTCTTGATTGTGTATGTCGTTGTTTATGTTCGTTATCTGTCCGTCTTCCATGTGAGTTTGTTGTTATTTTAGTCTTAGTCTCTGCTTTAGCCCTGCCTCCTTGTCATCTTGATCACCCATGTCTTGTTCTTGCCTTCTCTCCTGCCCTGATGTTCCCATTGTCTGGTTAGTATATATACCTTTGTGTTCAGCCTTCTGTTTGTGGATTTACTGTGAGTATCATTAGTTGTTGTGCCTTGCTTGTATCTTTGTAGTTACCCTTGAACCCCCTCATGTGTTTATTTTATGCTGGACTTTGTTAGTGTTTTGTTTTGTGTATGTGTTAATTAAATTTGTGGACTTGCACCTACATCCAGTCTTCATTCAATCATTGCAGCTGCATATGTAGCAGACTGTGCCATTTTTCTAGTGATTTGTGGCTGCTTGTTTCTGAGATTCCTACAACTATAGATGAGCCCAGTTCTTCTGGTCCCGCCAGGTCTCCCGTCAGGACCCCATTAGAAGCTGAGCCGAGGGTGGTACGAATTCCCATGGTGACCTCGGCCATGCCTTCTTCAAGTCAGTCGCTGTGGTACAGCAATGTTCAGGCAGTGCCCTGGTTTCAATATTTGTTTTTTTTAACCCCCAATAAACGTTTGTGTAATTTTGGGTAAGATCATGCCTCTTCCTATTTGTGAATCAAACCTGTGTCCTTGGACCCAACATGGGTTTGATTATTATTCCTTTGGGTGCAATAGTAGTCGTACTATTGTCTAACATCTTTAATTTGTAAACTGGTTTTCCATCTTGTCCCTCTCGCCACACATAGGAATATGCTACAATTATGTTCCCTTACTAAAAGGGATATTAAAGATATTTCCACATTACATAACATGTCTCACAATATTTTTTGTACAAGTGTAGCATGATGCAATAGTAATTTTACTTACGCTGTACACATCTGCCACTTTCTCAGTGACCGCAAAAATTGGCTGAATGTTTTTTTCCTCCAGTTTCCTGGCTACCTGTCCAACTGATGGGTAGTCCTGACAGAGAAATTTAGGTTGATATAAGACACAGCCTCATAACACGGAATCATCTACCAGAAGACATGCTCAACAAAGTGTTCAATATTTCTGGAAACCACAGTAATTCATTTATTATGGTCAGTAACTCTTCTGTATCTCCTTGTAAGTGATGTGACATACCCAAAGGTTGCTCTTGCTGTACATCTTTTCGCTGTTCAACTGGCAGGACTCTTGATTGGGTTCTAGAATGCCAGCAAGCTTCCCATCCCCTGCCATGTGAAAGCCAGCATCAGTGGCCAGCACCAACAGACGGGTGCTATTACCCCAGCCAATCTCATCCTGCACAATGGCAAAAGATCCAACAGTCAACATCACTGTGCATAAAATGGGTTTATTATACACCACAGTTCAAAAACTACACTGTAAAAAGGTTCATGGTTCAAATATGTCAAATCATTGCAGATGAATAAAACATGCTGGCTTGACTTAAATTAGTATGAATATAGTCTCACCTCACAGGTGACAGCTTGCATGATGGCATCCAGACTTCCTTCAGGTGTGTCCAGGTTGCCAGATATGTGCTGCTGAGATACCATGTTTCTGAACTGATCTCCTTCATCTGTCAGACTGAGAACATGCTTATAACCAAATGCCGGCTGACACTGAGTTTCTTCCCGTGGACAGGGCTTTTGAAGCTTCTCTTTGTTAGTGTCAGTAAATGGTAGAAGTGTCTTATCGACAAATGACCCAAAACCTGCATAAACGAAGCAGATCAGTGCATCTGTCACTACTGAGTTAGAACAAATGCTTTCCATTTGAATGTCCTTGTCACATGTCCTCTTACCTATTCTTGCATTTCCAGTGATGTCTTTTAGATTTTTAAGCAGTTCTATTCCCAGGTTTTTAACGTTCTTCAAATCATCATTCATCGAATAAGATAGATCCATAAGGTAGTACAGATCAACAGGGTAACCCTCCGCCCTCTTAAAAAAGAGGTCAAAAGTGTAGGGTTTACCTGAGAAAACAAGGTATAAAGCATTTACTGTGATGTCTGCTCATAAGTAACACAAAAGGACATACGTTTCACAATGGGATTAGTCAGTGCACTAAATTGCTGAGTTGGTTCTGGCTTTGTAACATGAAACATTTTTCTATTTCTTGTATTCTATTTCTTTTCAGCTGAGGTCCGCTTATAAAAGTAGTCATAAGTTATTATTACGTTTTCTATTTCAAGCCTGTCTTTATCCTATAGATTTAGACAGGCTGTTTTTGTAAGTATGCTTTTAAGACTGATACATGTAAATAAGTTTGGTTGTGTGTCCCGAATTGTGTCCCACCAAACAAAATAAGTGATGGAAAAAATCAGGTTTGCAAGATTTGGTTTCTTTACAAGGTTCTTTTATTCTAAGCTAGTATACCTGGTCTTAGCTGAAGTTCAATCTCTTGTGGCTGGAGCTGGACCAGATCTTTCTTGTCTTTGCCACTAGACAGTGGTTTGTTTTTAATTTTGTTCAGGCTGCTGGGTGGGTTGATGATCTTTGTCTTTGGGCAGCCTTTTTTCAGTAGCTCGCTCTGAGTGTCGCATCTTACTGCTTCCAGTTCTCCTTGCTTGGTGAAATTCTGTGGAGAACAAAGTTGGTGTCAAAATGCTTTATAGATCTGTGGTCTAATACACATAGGTTGTAAAAATGTCTGTATTATTTTGAATCTGTTCGAATCTGAAAATGTTTGGATTATTATGAATTTTAATCTGTCTTTTTTTATTTAGCAGGTCAGTACTTACCAAGTCTTGGCACCAGACACAGCCTGGCCCAGACTTAAGGCAGTCATCACATGTGGTCACCGAAGATTTAATACATTCCTCTTGGGAGTAGGCTAGTGTAAAAACAGAAACAAGACATAGAAACCGACATCAAATATAAATAGCAAAAACATATATTAATTACATATAAATGTCTTCAGATTCCCACATCATTACATGCTTAGCTAGTTCACTCTTATGGTGAAGATTTAATGTACAGAAATATCTATAACATACATTAGCTGATAATATGGCATAATGTAAATAATGTGCCAGAAAAACATCTACTTTGTATAGTCTGTGGTCTCACTCTGACCACTGAAGTCTTACCATGTCCTCCAAATAACAGCAGGAGGAGGATCTTCAGACTCACTGTCTGTTGCATTCCCTAATAAAAAACAGATAATAGTCTTCATTGCCACTGACTGGTGATCTACTGATCTACTAATGAGCTGCAATACTCAGAACAAGAACATACTCAGACTCAGAAAATACTCAGAAAAGAACAGTTGCAATATTTCTTAGAAATAAGGAACACCAATACATCACATTTAGGTTTATTTGTGGCTACGTGCTTGTCTATAAAATTATTTCCGCCACACAGTGAAACATATATTTCACATGTCAATGAGAAACCACACGTGATCACACATTTTATTTTTGTGTGTGTATATATATATATATATATATATATATTGTTTATCATTTTAAATGATAAAATCCCTGGGATTTTAAATAAGTTTTACCTTTCCTGTAATATTTTTGTTTCTGTATCACCCCGTTTACAAGTAACACGCTAATTAGCTGTTGCAAGTATTAACTGTTACAAGCTAAACTGTGATGGCAAGATAATGATAATGTTCCCACTTGCTGTGTGTACATGTGTGTGTGTGTGTGTGTGTGTGTGTGTGTGTTTAAATAAAATACAGTTCTTAATGTTTTCACTTGCTCTATTTGAGAGGTTGGAAGAGTTTAAATGCCAGATCTAATTCTACCCCTTTGTACAGCATAGCTGTGGCTGAGAACAGTCAAAAATAATAATTTTCTTATTAGGAATAAATTTGCCTCCTGTGTGAACTGTGCATCGCTGATTAAAGTAGGTCTACACTGCTGTATTTTCAAGATCCATCATAGTGGTGGAGAGCCACTTACTTTCTAAGGAGGTACATAGTGTAAAATTTCAAGAACAACTGTTCTAAGTCTTTTCGATTGGTCTGGCTTTCATGAAATATTAAAACAGTGTAAATGGCAATTTACACATTTTCAAATTATGCGATAAAGTGAAAAATATACAAACATGGATAGACAAGGTACATTAACATTTATATCTGTTACGTTTGTAATACTCATGTTGGAAATCCCCTTTAAGCCTAGGCTAGGTTTTTCACCATGCTAAAAGTGTGAAAAAATTGTCTGTGAACTTTAGTTCACTCCGACCCACGGCTTCATCTGTGTGAAAAGGAGGTGAAACTCCCATAAAAGGTTGCATTGCCTGCACAGTAGTAGGAATGCATTGCTTCATAATTATTCTCATTGCATTAATCCCAGTGATCATTTTCTCCCATGGACAGGGTCATGTTCAGACTTCCTTCCTCTTAGACCTGATGAACAAACCACCACACACAAGTGTCACTCCACCCTGTAAACATGGCTAAATGAGGAAGAATGGCAGCTGGTGCAGGAGAATATGCACATTAAAATCAAGATACGGTATACTGAAACATTTCTTGTGTTTTTTTTTTTCACTCTTTCTAGGATCTGAGTTCACTGAGTGATGATATCACACATAACTGAGTTTGTCAGATCTGGGGACGGGATCACTTACATTATTTTAGGAAGTTAAAAAAGACCTTTCATAGTATCAAAAAAAAGAAAAAAAATGTATGTAGGAGGTTTAAACTTGGATTGGCATACTGACATCCATCTGTCCATTGTTACATTTTTTTTTTCATTTGTGAAAATAAAAAGAATGCGATCAAATGAGTTGCAACATTATCAATAAAAAAAGACTTTAAGATGTCTGTAAAGAAGTCTTTTAAGTCTAACAAAAACAACAAAAACAAGAATAAACAAAATGTACCACTCCTCAGAATACATTAAAACATTATAAAAGTAAACTGCATGAAATATAAATTCTGTTTTCTTACTTAAAGATGGTGAAAGGCAGCGCTGTAGGGAGATGGCTCTGTCATGGGTGTCGATGCAAACTCTCGACTTCCTGCCACAGACAGTTGCAAAAGATCAAAGATGGAAAAGTACAGCCCATTTGACAGAAAAGCAGCAGAGCAAAATGTATTTTCGTCCTATGACAAATGAGAGGGCCGGGTCACATAGAAGTGAAAGAAAAGATCACACACACTCTCACAAACATCACAGTTGAATCGTTTTCTATTGTTCTAAAATCTGTATTTCTATTCAAACAAAGCCTTCAAGAAAAAAAGGATGTCTCTAACACTTGAAACTCTTATAGCAACTGAAGGGATCACTATTGTCTTTTCGGGAAGAGAAAACGTCTTATATTGGGAGTCTGAGATACATACAAAATGGCATAATTACAGACGCTTATGCCATAAGATCTGAAAAGCTGCTCCTACATGATTTTCCCTTCATTCGTAAATGATGTGCTTCTAATGTAGACATAAAACAACTCTAGTCACTCATGTCTCTAATTCATTTTTTATGGCACACAGTTTCTAGAGGTATACTTTTTTTTTCGAATCAGAAAAATTCAATAAGTGCTTTTTTTAATGTACACATATTAATACAGAAGCTGGTAAAAAATTCATGCCATTCTTGTATGCAGTTTTTATATATAGTTTTATGTATAAAACTATGTTCTTTAAGCATGCTAGTTATTAATGGCTGGCTTGATGAGGAAGTGAAAAGAAGGAACCTCCGTCTTGCTTTTGAAAACGTTCATTTAAGGAGACTATAGTTTAGACATTTTAAGAATTTTGCAAGTGCAAGGAGATTTCCTGTAACCGTGAAGTCTTGCACGCTCAAAAACAAAGGGAATCTACGTTAAGTTTTCAGAATTACAGTTGCTTTCTCACAGTTTGTCATTTTGGTGCGATATCATGAGTTTTGGAGAGTGTAGTGCTTCAGTTTGTGCGACTTCTTCCTAATTTATCTCACCCAGTAATACTTAGATGAACTGAAACCACCGAAACTACAGACTGAAACTGAGGGGCTGGGCTTTAGGTTGCAATGCAAGCTTACAGGAAGTTACACAAGCCTCCTCATATGAAACCCCCCCAAATTTAAAAGGGCGCCCAAAGAGATTCATTCATGTTTGAGTTGATGATCAACTAAAAGTTCTTCTAATGCACCTTACAAGATTATTAATGTCCTGTCGAGAATGCAGACGTCACTACATCACTTTTTTTGTGATGCATGTTTTAATACGATCTTTAAGGTGGAACTCAGCATCTTAACGTAAGCATTTTATTATCCACCTTGTGATGTTGGAGAAAACTATAATTATACTGAATGCATTTGGTGATGGTGGTGTGGGGCATCCATCAGTCTTTTTGGAGACCATACGTCTTTAACTGCTACTGATTTTAGTAAACCTGCTTGATGAGGAAGTGTGACATAGTGAATATCAGTTCTGTTCAAATAAAATGAAGTACTTTTTTTTTTTTTTTTTACTCTTATGAGCAAGTGGAGGGCAATATTCTAAAGAAGTCCCTAAGATCATGAGGAACTAATGCTCAAAATGGGAACTTTGGACCATGTAGGGGCTTGCAATCATAAGGCTAATTGCAACCCAAGACGTTTGTGGGAGGGCTAGGATGGTTCCAGAAAATGTCTCTCATGTGATCAAGCAGGTCCACAGCAGCAGAAGCAGGAAAACTAAATCAGGATTCAGATCATATCAGGCAGCAGGCAGGACTACGTGTGCAGCTTGACAGATAGAACAGATAGTCAGTAATGCTGGAGCACACCATATTTAAAACAGGGTGTATATGATAGTCACAATGCAAGCAGAGACTCCAGGACCTAGGCATAACAGTTTAGATCAGAAGGGAGAACCAGAGGATACACAGCTGTTACCAGACTGACTGTGTGTGATTTGGGAACAACAGCTTTTGCATTTCATTTTATGCCCCTGAATCCCAAGATCTGTGCAGTATTGTTCTATTCAGAGCTGTTTATTACAGTTATTGGATATACAAAGGACAGGATCTAACAAATCCAAACACTTGTAAACTTATTTTGTCACATACTAGTGAATTAATAGTTTTTAGTTTCTTAACTTCTAACTTATTATTTGGGTGAATACTGATGCCTTGTTTTTTTCAAAGCACATATTTCACAACTTGATGCAGCTGAGATTTTACATATAACCTCTGTTCTATTATGAAAAAGAGTATTTGGTGTCTTTTTTACACAATCCTCAGTTTTATTAGGCTATCATCTGGTCTGTTAGATACATACAGTTGTATGTCATTAGCTTAGCGACTGAAGCTAACATCATAAGAACCCAGACCCTCAGGATCACAAGAGACTCCAGCCACCCTGCACACAAACTCTTCAGGCTGCTGAGGCCAGAGAGACGCCTCTGCAACTTAAAAACAAAAACTGAACACTTCAAGAGAAGTTTCTGTCCACAAGCAGTTAGACTTCTCATCCACAGCACATAATGGACAATACCACACACACACACACACACACACACACACACAGACTCTCCCTTTCATTCTCCCTTCCTCCAACCCTTGCAGCTTTTTGCACACTTGTAGTTTTTAAATGTATACATTGTTTCTTACTTTTTAAATTATATTTCTGTTTTCGTTAGACTGATACTGTCTTGTTAGATTGATACTGTCTTGTCAATTCTGTGTAGCACAGCCGGTGGGTATTGCCGGAAAAGCATTTCACTGTCTGTTGTACTAAGTAGGACTGCATGTGACAAATAAAATAAAACTCTTGAACTCTTGATATCTGTAGCTAATTCTATTAAATGGTAACACATATAAGGGCAGTAACATGCCATTATTTATGATTATTCAGATCTCAAAAAGATTATCGGGACAGTCTAGTAGAATATTTTCTGTAGTGTCAGTGGTGTCCAAACTGAGTACAGTAAAAAAAAAAAAACTTTCTGGCTATTAAAAAAAAAAACTTTCTGGCTAATCACACCAGTGACCAATTTACTATAAATTAATGAGGGACAACACAGGACAATTGATTTGAATATCTAGAGTGAAGTGATTCTTTTTCAAACACGGTTCTTCAGAAAACCAAAAATGGCTCGTCTACAGAATTCAAAGAATTCTGTGGCAGCAGAGTGTGGAATGAATGGTAGGATGGATGAGCTCCAATGTTTGTGTGTCAGATGCCAATTTTACATTAATAAAATCCAAAAAGCAGTTAATAAGCCATTATCAACATTAAGGTTGCTTAAATCTAGGGTTCTTTATAAATACAGATACAGATTTACACACATATACACAGAAGTGCTCCGATCTTAGTTCAGACTTGGTTCAGACTTTGACATACAGGACCTCCTCCTTCTCTTTTCTGCCCCATGCTGCTGGAAATGACACCAGAATGAAGGCAGACTCTACATGAGAGATTCATTACTTCTCTATTTTTCAAAATATTTTTCCAAATAATCTACACTTTTTCTGGCACTTTTTTCCAGTCATGTGTACTGACAGATATATAACAAATATTAACACGGTAAAATGCAAACCTTATAGAAAATATACTGTACAGAGAATTAAGGAAAGTAAGGAAATTCTAATAATGTACCTCCAAAGCTGTGAGTCACCGATAGTAATGTTTTATTCAGACAAAAAGTCCCAGCTGCCTCCTAAACAGCGCCCCCCACTGCAAGCCTGAGACATTTCAGCTGAGCTGCCTGTGTTCTTACTAAATGGTAAAATACAGTCGGAGTCTCAGACCCTGAGGGAAAGCAGAAGATGAGTGCCCTGGTTACGGACTATGAAGGGTCAAACTGTAGTCCAGAGTGGCCAAGCGAGGGTGGAGGGCCTGAATCATATTTCAGTGGGCTGAACGCCAAAGTATTAACATACCTTCCCTGTTACATTTACTTTCATTTTGCTCTGTGAAAGTCAAGACAGTACAAGTGATTTTACTGTGTATATTTTAGCTTCATAGCTGTGAACATGTGAGAGTTAGAAAGTGGCTCCACTAACCAAACTGAGAGTGTAAAATATTCTCAAAATATCGAGTCAAACAGGTCCAGGTGCAGAAGATCATGATGTTTGAAAGTGTGCAACATGGACAAGATTTTCCAAATCATAAAAAGATTAATAAATTAAAACTTAAATTCTTTACTGTGGTCAATCAATGTCGTATGAATTTTTGCATTAAACATTTTAAATAATTTTGTTTTTGTTGTTTAACATACCTCAAGTCCATTTATGCACTTCAAATTCACACAAGGTCTTTTGACTTTGTCCTCATAAATATGAAGACAAAATGATGTATTCATAAACATAAACAAACAGAAAATAAAAGTAAATCTAGACATAATGCTACAAAATAAAAAAAAATGTATTGTACAAATTACACCTGGAATCTTCATAAAAGATGTGGCCATTGGTTGGAAAGAGTTCATGCCACAAGTAGCATCATTGTGGGGGTGAAGGACCTTTCTAAAGTTCTCAGGGCAGCTGGAGGCCTAGTGGTTAGGGAGTCGGCCCTGTGACCAGAAGGTTGTGGGTTCAAATCCCAGGACTGCTAGTGGCACCACTGAGGTTCCCTTGAGCAAGGTACTGTCCCCACACATTGCTCCCTGGGTGCTGTGTTCTTGGCTGCCTGCTGCTTCACTTGGTGAATGGGTTAAATACAGAGAAAGAATTTCGTGCTGTTCACTTCTGTGATGTGTTCACGTACGACAAATGGTCACTTTACACTTTCGGGGAGAACATTATTAAACAATGCCTGTTGGACAAAGCTACGGAGCTCTAGCAAAGATCTCTGTCAATTTATATAATAATATGCAATTGAAAAAAATCGTGGAACCACAACTAATTGTCTCCAGACTGGTGACCCACTCTTTGGCCTTAATGTTCTTAAGACCTCCACAAACGACACTGAGGAATTACACATCATCAAATGAAAAATGAATGGAGGTGATAGGACATACTAGAGAGGAAAATGTAACGTCATTGGCCAATAAAGGTGAGAAAGTGACCCCAAACATACAGCCAAAATAAGAGATATAACCTTTTTCGCTTTACGTTTTACACATGCTTATCATCTATGTGTAACAAATAAACATCTTTGAAACCGGTGTTTTCAGCGAATC
>JBBPCZ010169437.1:0-16699 GCA_037974445.1 Brycinus macrolepidotus
TAAAATTAAATGTTAGATGCTGCTCACTGGTGAGTTGTGCTATTTTTAGAACAGGTCCGCGGGCTACTCATGTGGTCTTTGGGGGCACCCTGGTGCCCGCGGGCACCATGTTGGTGACCCCTGAACTACACCATCTACACAATTTTGCACATAAACCAGATACAGCTGATCAACCGGAACATGCTTGAAGTCCAAACTTTGCTTCCTTAGTTCAGCGCTGGAGATATGAGGCTAAACACCAGAAGAGTACAGTCACCAAAAATATATCCACAAAAACTCTTCTATGTGTTAATCTTCTATCTATATTATTTTTTAATTGTATATATAATTATGTATATATATAAGTAATGTATGACTCTCACATATAGTTTTGGCTCCATATTTCCACTTTTAACAAGAGTATGATTTTGACACAATGTCAATACTTTCAAGCGTAGTTCCTCTGTACTTCTTTATGCCTTTACTCTAATAGAAGCTGGAACACAGGGAGCAGCTGCACATCGTTGTTCAGCTGCTCTTAAAAAAGCTGTGTGGGTGAAACAATGTCGACTGAAAGCAGAGGAGAGTAGAGGAGAGGAGGTTGGAAGGATAAGGAGTAGGTTTATAATAAGGAGGGTCAGCCAGGCGTGAGTTTGATTTGTGGCTTGAGGAGTGGCACACAGCCACTCGTCTCCAAGCTACTGGGGCTAAACGCAACAGCAAAAGCAGAGCTGCCCTCCGCTCTCGGTAATTATACGGTAAAGCAATATCATGCGCAAGTGTGGCGATGGCATCTTCACAGCTGAAGGCATTTTACAGGACAGATTCATCAAATGCCTGTAATAATATTTACATTACATTTAATGTGCACATAAAAAAGGCTCACAGTTTCAGGGGCAGCATGGAACCTTACAGGTAAAGGGCCCTTATCCTACATCTTCCCGCATTTCATTTTTTCCCCCGAGGTGACATCACAAAAAACAATTAATTTAAAATGGGCCATTTCTGCAACTCCGTTTCTAAATATCTGAGAAAACGTTTGAGAATGCCTGCCCCAGACCAATCCCATTTCCTAGTTATGAATCAACTAGCAAGACTGACCATAAAAGCAGGTCTGTACAATATGTCAGCAACAGCAAATGGGAAAACTGAACCAATAATTTATCTTGCAGCCACAAAGATGCACATGTACATGTACTGGCCATTTCTATTCTTTAAAACTAGAACAAGTGGACAGAATAGTGCCCCAGTGGTTTTGTTCCCTGGTTAAGTATGAACACCGCTACTCTACTAATCAGAGTAACACACACACACCCACACACACACACCCACACACACACACCCACCCACACACACACACACCCACACACACACACACCCACACACACACACACACACCCACACACACACATTTTGCTTCCTCGGCTTCAAATCAGTGTAATTTTAGGAGGGGCCTGGTTACAGGATGGAGGTACTAAGTGGTACAAGGAGAGCAAAAGGCATGAGGTTATGCAAGACCTCAGCACTTTTGTGCTCATTCAAAATTATAAAAGAGTGCAAAAAACAAATTGCATTTTGGAAGATCTGAAGAGCCCCTCTGTAGTTCTGTATATATGTTATTGATACTGGTATTGATATCAGTTATCACTTTTATCCAGAAATTCAACAGCGGCGCATTCCCACGTCAATCAAGAAGTGGTACAAACACTGCGGGTCATTCCTAGAATATAAAGACACAGTTCCTTCAGATAATCAAAGAGGCAGCATCACTAGATCTCTATGCAATTTTGAAGTCCATGGCCTTTCTATTAAATGTGAGCATGCGGCTGAGGAGGACTCTGGGAGAATGCTCTCAGGCTGTGCTCTGATTTCAGAGATAGCAAGACGAGCGCGAGATTATGCTCCATTTTTCCTGGAGAATCCCTATTCCAGACAGGAAGCGAGCACCCAGGGGATCAGCACTAAACAATTTCGTTCTGCATCGCTGTAAGCGGATCCAGAGGTATTTCTCAGGACACTCTCTCAAGAAATACATTAATAAATAAATAAACAATCCAAATAAATACAAATGAAGGAGAATATGATGGGGGGGGGCGCAAAATAGCCTCTGCGTTTCCCTCAGTGCATAACCCGAGGCAGCGTGTGCTTTTAAAGATTAAGTTTTCAGGACGAGTCAGAGAGGACGGTAATTGAGTGGATGAGGCCGGGCCCACCACAGACTGTTCTTTCAGCACAAACGCTGCCTGCCAATAACTGCTTAAAAAAGCTCAATTTGCATTTGCTATGTAGAGCCTCGCAAAGATCTTCCGTTACCAGCTTCTCTGAAGCCTGGAGATCAGATAAGCCTGGTGCAGAACTTGATCTACCATTGCATTTTGAATTTGGATTTTGTCCCATCTGTAAAGGCAATAAGGTTCCCCATTCACCGCTTTATTTCCGCAGTGTGGAGAAAAAAAAGCACTGAGCAGCCCAGGCACATCCAGAGAGGTGCCACATTCCACGCACGGACGACTGAAGGTCATTAAATACAATCCAATTCAGGCACTGTGAACTCAGGATGATTGCTGTTTGCAATATTCTCCATTCCCCATTTTGCATGTTTAAGTGCTGCTCCAAACCAAACACTGCACTGTTTCACCATTTTGCCTGTAAAATGTGAGGAAGAGTCATGCCTTTTTTTTGTTAAAACCTAGAAAAGCTTTTGGCGGAATTACTATAAAATAACTGCTTTTTGGGGCCGATCTGCAATCATAAATGTACCATCTATAAATCAGCTCAGAGTTTAGTTTACTATTTAAATGCTAAGCACATTAAGGGCAGGTACTTTTAAAGTCACATTCATATTTCATATTCAAATTAGAATTGATTATCTCTCAATATAACCTGCTTTAGAATCCCAAAGAACATTCTAGAATTTTGTTCGGGTTAAACAAAACAAAATGATTCATTAATTAGTCATCAGAATAATTAGAAGATCTCAAATACCAATATAATTGACAATGACAGTCCTAAACCGTTTTTTTTTCTGTCTTGTGCTGGTCTCTGTAATGATCTGGGACCGTCTGGTGACAACTTTACGCATTTTCCCAAAACTTCCAAGACATGTTTGAGGTCCAAAGTTTGATTCTTTACTTTTGCATCATAGTTGCATGGCAAAATGTAGCTATAGTAAGTAATATAAATGTATAACCCACTATTTAACATCATGCAAACTGCATGACAAAAAACAGCTTTACCTTAAACTATGTCCAGTCATTAAGCAGTGCTGAATAGACTTGCTTATGTGGTTTCTGGCTCTTTATGAGAATCTGCCAAAAGCACTAAGACCTCTAGCATAATCAGCTCAAGTTTTGTCAGATTTTATAGATAACAGCATGTCATCTAGCGTCAGAAACTGCATAAGCAAGTCTATTTTATATTACTGAACATCTAATTACAGTTTGAGATGATGATTGACATAGTTTGCATGATGATCACCAGTGCCTCCATAGGCAAATTTCTAAAGATAAACAACTAATATTTTATTTTATCACAAACTACGATAACATGATATTGTAACAAACAAAAAAAAACCTTTCTTTAAAATATGTTTTTCAGGTCAAAGATATGTTCAGAATATCATTTTAAATGCCACTAGACATGCAGAAATATTTACAATAAAACACTTATTAAATATAAAAATAAAAAATCTCTTAAATCACTAACAAAAAAGAAGCATAAGAAGAAAGAGCTCCTAGATTGCAGCTTAGTTTACTATACTATTCTAAATGTCTGAGAGTGATGACATGTCCTCAGGGCCTCTTTGAACATATGGTGGTCTCTAAGCGGCTGATGCCTTCTTTAGATGCTGTTAGGGAGCAAACTCCAAGTTACTTTGAATCCACGGAGAGGTCAGTAGGTCAAGAGAACCCTATCAAATAACATTTCTTCTTTTTCCACACACGCATACACACAGCCGTGTAACCACGGTCACTATGCAGAGGGTGACACTTCCATGCTGGCCAGCAATTTGACACATGCCCTCCTGGGGTATTCATCTGCAGGCTGTTCAGACAGGGTCAGTGCGCTCCGCATTCACGTCTATCGCAGCTCCTCAATCAATAGCTGCCAGCCAATACTGACTGGCCAAAATCTCACCAGGCAGTGGAAGACTGACAGGGTCCAGAGCTGCCAGAGCGTGTTGGTGACAGAAACAATAGAAATGTTATATGATACCGTCCTATTGACCGTATCGGCATCTGCTCGCAACACCCTGTCATTCTTCTGGATATGTCCCCTCCACTCCGCAGTGAAATGTGAAAACAAACAATTGTTGGTACAATTTATTTCCCCCGCCGCACCACACTTAGCATGAACAGCATGAGTAAGTGGTCCATCCGCAGGGGTGACATGTACGGTTCAACAGCCAGTGAATCAAAACAAACAGGAAACAAAAGGCAAACTTCTTTCGTGTATTCAATTTGGTGAGCCTACAGGTCCAGACTTTGATAACAAGGGTAATTCACATTAATCATGAGAATACTAATCAGACCGCTGTGTTACTGGCCTTAAAAATTAGATATAAAATTGGACTCCTGTCTCTGTAGAGAGAGACGTGTCAGTTTTTTAGCACCTCAAATTAAATCCTGTCTTAATCTTAATGATTCGCTTGTGTTTAACAGCTTGCTATGGCCTTTTATGAGCTAATAAAAGGTTACTGTCAGGTGTGACGAAGGTAGGGCTGGGCCAGAATTATCACGATTTTTTTTCCTCGACAGAAATATAACAGATGTTCGATATAATTAGCTCTTTCCAGTCAACCCATTCAAATTTCAAAATTAAAATTCTGATGACTTCAATCGTCATATCCCAGCCATGTGATCACTGATTTTAAATTTTAAAGGTGCCAGTGAAGTCGCTGGGCATTATTTCACTGTCCAACACCCTTCATTCACCTTTCCACTATGAATGGGTAAAGACCTTCTTAAAACCATTGAAAAACAAAGTTTCAGCCATCAGACAGGGCATTTAGAACCATTATAAATGGGCAGCTTGGGCAGCTGGTGGCCTAGTGGTTAGGGCATTTCCCCTGCAATCAGAAGGTTGTGGGTTTGAATCCCAGGACTGCTAGTGTCATCACTGAGGTACCCTTGAGCAAGGTACCGTCCCCACCCACTGCTCCCCGGGCGCCCCTCGTTGGTGGCAGCCCCCTGCTTCACTTGGTAAATGGGTTAAATGCACAGAAAGAATTTCACACTGTTCACACTGTGTGCTGTGCTGTGGTGTGTTCGCACGTGACTATAGGGGCCACTTACATACTTGTAACATCCAGTGTGGAAGCTTTCAGAGGCCTTAAACTCTTCAGACGTGTGTTTCCTATCACCACCACTGTGATCAACTCTAAGTTTCTCTAGAACAAAGCATTTCATCAAATTCTCCTCAATGACTTTACATCTTGAATTTTAAAAAATGATGACATCTCTCTTATAAACTCAGCATCATGTTGTTTATCATCTCTATTTTCATGATATGGAAAAACTGCTTCATTGCAGATGTGGTAATGTATGGACAGCAGTATGAATTTAACAGAAGGCCTTAAATGGAGGAAAACAGTGTTGCAGAGATATGAAATCCTCTATTTTGGTGCCACTTAAGGGGCTCGAGGCTTTCGTTGTTTGTGAGAAATGAGCCAAGCCTTCCTCCTCCTGCCTTCAGGCAAGCTGCAGATGAAACATAAAATGTACTCATCCGAATGTGGAGCGGCAGCCACGTTAGCATGCTAACACTGACATATGATGCTGTAAATCCAAGTGAAGCGGAGTGCATCATACATGTAGTACAGTGCATCTGTCCCCATCGTCTGACACAACAACACACAAAATACATATGACACGCTTAAGCAAAAGGCACAATGTGCTCACACAAGGAGAGCACGATAAAGATGGATAGGGCAGTGGAGCAAGGCTGAGTGCCTGACCATCATAGAGAGAGAGAGGGAGAGGCAGAGAGAGAGACAGAGAGAGAGGAGGCAGGGGGTGGCGTTGGGGGGTGACACATGTAGCCTTAGGGACAAAGAGGGGAGGCCAGGCTGATGGGAGAGGGACGGAACTAATGGAGGCTGACACGACATACACTCTGTGGACTCACTGGTGGGTCACAATAAACATGAGACATCTGCAGCCCACAGCTGTATCCTATAGCTTTCCAATATTTAACTCAGTATCTTTTACTGAAATAGTATTAATGTGAAAAAAGTCACCGTCCACTGTGTAAGCCATTATTCTACCAGTTATAATGATTTATCATGTAATCACAGTTAAAACGGACAACTTGAAAAAATAAACCACACCTAACTTCTAATGCATTCTTACATAACAAGCAATTAAGCCTTCAAATATGCTTCAAGTTAAAATGTATCAAAAAAATTGTGGTCTGGTCCCCCAAAAAACGCATTTAATACATCGATGTGACCACTAGGAAAACATTCAACTTGCATTATGTTCATGCAGACTGCAAACTACACACTGGTGATTCCATAAGAAAGTAAATTTCCATGTTTATGTTCAACAGATATGGACTTTAATTGTGTAATCAGGACAGTCTTTAGTAATATGTCTGTTTAATTTTTATTACGTTTGGATTTACTTCCCAATAAATGTCATGGAATCACAAAGCTTGCAGGGCTTTGGAGGGCAGCATAATTACTATCAGAATAAAGGCAAAGGTCAGCACATAAAATGAATTACATTTACAATATCTGCTTTATATGGCAGGTTGAAACAATGTCTGGTTGAAGGGTAAAGCTCTTATCACAATGTTTCTGTCACTGGATCTAACAATACAGGTCATGAAATACTTTCACTTTAATTATTGCATATTCCAAGAGCTGATGTTGGTATAAAGCAAAACTGACACCAATACCAATTGTGTTTTTAAAGGGTTCCTTGTTTGTAAAGGTTTTATTGGACTATTGTGTGAAGTATTCTGGTATCTTTGAAAGGCTACGCATGGCTCTGTCCATTTTGTCTGCTTGGCCTTTTGAAAGCTAATCGCTTAATGGTCAAAATAAACAGAAGATTACTGGATTATTGAAGTAATTGATCGGGACAGCCCTAATAAAAAAGTTTGAAGCTTTAGAACCATTCCTTATGGCACCCTAACCATGACAAGCTCTTCTTTCCGCCATTGCTTTAAGTAGAAATAAATGGTCTACAGTGCAGCCACTTATGCTGTGGGGTAGAATGCTTAGATTGCCTATAACTTAGAGGTTTGCTAGTTAGGGTTTCCTAGCCTAAAGGATTTGTCTTGCTATTATCCAACATGGAAGTGAAGTGTTCGAGGCTAATGTGTGAACAAGCTGAGAGGGTGCACCTGAAGGCCCCCAGCGAACCAAAGTACAGGGCACCCAGCTATACGGACACCCCAAATGTTTACTGAAGTTCAGATGAGACAGATGACAATTTCCTGTTCTTTCGGAAATGGACTGAGGGTGCTCCACAGCTTCTTCCAACCTTAGGTTCCAGACACGACCTTCTCTATATGGGGATCTCAGGGAGCGAAGAGACCCCTCAGTGGATGGAGACTGTACTATAGAAGTGTAGTGCCTATCTGATTGCAATTAACGTGATTCCAACAATATGGCCTAACTGGAGTTTAGTTAATGCTTCAATTGTTTGTTTGTTCTTTTCGTATAGCACGTTTTGACTATAGACATTCTCTCAATGCCATCATGTGCCTTGGCAAAGCAGCTATGAATAACTTTAGCTCAACAAGTCCTCTTTCGTGAAAGCAGCAAAAGGAGAAGAAGCAAGTAGTAAAACAGTGTGTGCCCTGGCAGCTTCAGCAGGATCTGTTTGGCTTTTGTGTGGAGTCAATAAGGCCACAGCTGTGTACATAGCCCTCAGATTGAGATAAGGCCAGGGTCTCTCATGGCCAAACACCAATGGCTGTGCACCAGAGCGCTGAGTGGCAGGGTGAGACGTGGCCCTGTAAGTGAGAAGACGCTGCCTCAGAGCAGAACATGCAGCTTCATAGGACGTTTACACAGCCAGGGATACCATAAGATGGAGAGAGACCACCCTGGAGAGGTTAGTGTTGCAGTAACGGAGAACACAAGCCCAAGTGCAGGGAATTAGAGAAATAAGGATTATGTTTCCCCAAGTTGGAAACTTTAAATCATGAAGCATTAACATTCCATACAAGGCAGAGCATAAATAGAAGTTAAGTACCCACCGGTAAAACAAGCAGTCAACTGGGTTTGGTCTTGGAAGGTTCTACAGAATGTACTAAGCCATAACAAAGAGTTCACTTGAATAAACTTGAAAAGAATTTTTGCATTTTAATCTCTCTAAGAATAAGGCTGTTATGATTACTCGATAAAGTTAACTGTTCACTGACAATACAGTTTATGAAAAAAGTAACTGAGTAACATTTTATTCTTGATCTCATTCTCAAAGTGACGTTAACTTTAAAAAACTGCTCTATAACATTCATATGATATACGAAGACATTCAGACAATACTCTACAAAAATGGGGCAATATGAGCAAAGTGAGAATAAGTGAATAAGGAAACAGGCAAGGATGGGTATCAGGAACCAGTACTAAATTCCTGACTGGCCAATACCGAAATCTCGATAAGATGCAATCTATATTTAAGCAATGTTAATGCATTCTAACTTAGCTGTCATTTTCAAATTGTTCACTCTAATTCATGCAATCTTAATATGATTCAGTACGCAAGCATTCATCAAGTAGGCGATAACTACACAGGAGAAAAAAATAAAACAGTATTAATAGTGAATGAACGCTTCAAACTTTAACGTGTTAAAATTGATCATCTATGATAGGATAAACCATTAAGTCACTAATTTTCTTTTTTCCAGTTTGACCCTCCAGACCTCACACAGTGTATATTGACGTGATTCCATGACTTCAGTCCTTTCATTCATGATGTGATTGAAGTACATGATAATAATAACAATAATAATTATATTAATAATAATCCTTTTAATAATAAGTATTTCTCAATGGATGTCTGCTAATAGCAATACTATATTTTGAAACGCCCCTAATTCTGAAGTGTCTGTTAAAGTTTATACTATTCATATAGCTATAACATGCACTGCTTTTTTCATAGAAAAAACTCTCTTCAGAGTTAAATTGGAGCAAATAAAGTGAATGTGATTAATCAGGATTAACTACAAAAACTCTGTAATTAACTATAATGAATTCATTTATTTGTTTGACAGCCTTGAATATTAGTGTTGTTACCTGCATTTCATTATGGATCAGAACTAACACAATTCACACAGTTTTACTTTGGACAGCTAAAGTTGGCTACACTGTAGGAACACGCCACAAAACAGCTCACAGTTGACCAGCGAAGCCACCAGCTTCCCACAGCTGGTTCATATATATATCGTTGTATAACGATGTATGGTCTTCTTTTAGTTTGCATGCCATAACCCCAAACAATGCGACTTGAAATATAAAAGCAAGATATAAAGGAGACAGTGGCAGAGTCCAGGACTTTGCAGCACTTTTTAAGATTTGTTTCAGATTTGTGATATACTGCATGGGAAACAGCACAGAAAAAGCTGACTTAAGGAGTCAAATTCTAGGCCTGTTCACCCTGTTTGGGGCCACACTGATTAATGTGAGTCAAATACTTTGGAATCCCCCAGCATTTTTCACTTGGGCCCACGGTGTCCCATAGCAATGTCCCACTGACAGTGGCCTCTTCAGTGCGGGTGAGTAATGTGCAGCACCCACCTGCAGTCTGTGGAGCAGGAGGAGGGAAGTAGGCCGTGAGATCCAGCGGCCACAGCTGCGTTCCACATACTCCACTCAACTCAACTCACTCCTCGCTCGGCTACACTGCAGCCGTCAGCAGCTCTGGTGCCAGCCAGGTATGGGGGGGGAGAGGTCACCTACGGCACATTTCCTCTGTTCCGCACAGTGCAGCGAGGAGGCATTAGCTTTCACAGCGCCATTTGGGAGGAGAGAGGGAAAATAATAGCACTATTGGTGCACATCCATCACTTCAAAAGGCACTGGAAAGAAATGGGCGTTTCGCAGCTTTTTGTCATGGGGGATGTCTTAAAACTCTGCTCACGCTGAGAAAGCAATCAAACAGTGTCTGCTGCAGTCTTTAATGAGGCAGCATGAGGCTGGTGACCTGAAAAGCACTGTCAGTGTGCTAGCACACAGTACAGCAATGTCCATTAAGCAGAGATAGCCCAACCGACAGGACCAATTGCCTCTTCAGTGAAGAAAAAGCTCATCAGTGCTTTAAATTAAGGAACTGGAGCAAGACTGCAGAAAAGTCAAAAAGTGAGAGGCACACAAAAACGGCGCGTATTCAGTACATAGTTACACAGACACAGTAGCTAAGGATCATCTTATTTAATGCTTGCGCGAAGGTTAAGTGAACAAAAGTCTTCAGTGTAGTATTTACAATATGTGTCATACTCTATTTTTCATACGGCGGTTGCAGGAATATACACTGGGAAACAAGTGCATACAAACATTTCTCATATTTCACATACTAACAGAAATAGGAATATTTTAGAACTGTTCAATTGTGCTCCCAAAGGAGACTACTAAGGAAAAAGACAAAAAAAAAAAAAATATATATATATACACACACACACACACACACACACACACACACAAAATACATAGCATCATGATGCAAAACACATAACGTATATCACATTGTGAAAATTCTTACTCCCTGAGATAATTCATGTCATCTCTTTATTTGTTTGTTTTAGTGCTGGTGCATTAAATATGAACTTGACCAAAGAAAAGAACACGTCATGAAAACTGTGTTGATATACAGACTGGATCACGCTCTGGGAGTATCGTTACTTGCCTACTGAGCTGCAAAGGTGTCCTTACTCAGGCAGACGAAATGAATAAATATTTAATCCACCCAGTGTGAGAACACTATGCTGCCGCTGATGTGTGTAATTGTGCGTAAAAAGTCCCATTTCAGCTAAACCTCATCTCCAAACCACAGTAGGCATGTGCTCAGGCGAAACACAGCCAAAAATGTTTGTGACAGCAAAAAAACAGAGCTGGTCCTCTCACACACTTAAGCAGTCACTGAAATATTTTACAGACTTTTGACCACACTCTGCAAAGGAGCTTAGACATTCCTCAAAAGGCCTTGGTAATCAAACTACACAAGGTCAATGACCTGTGAAGCAGATGTCTTCCTGCACTCTTTAAATGCAGGACACTCTTAAAAATAAGGGTGCCAGGAAGGGTTCTTTGTGTGATGCCACAGAACCAATTTTGGTTCCATAAAAACCTTTCAATAGACACTTTTTAAAACAAATATTTTTTTGTAAATGAGATGTGCGAGTGTGAAGGACCCTTTAAATGTTTAAAGAACCTCAACAAAGGTACTAGGAAGATGCTTATTCAAAAATATGCAATATGCGTGACAGAGTGGGGGTGGGCTGGAACTAACTTTCACCCCCCAAGTGTTGGTGCAAGAACCGCTCAGGGAGCCACTGCTTTGGGGAACCAAGGATGGACCTTTTGGAATAACCTTTTTGACATCTTTTTTTTAAGTGTGTGTCATAACCGTGGAAAAACACTGAGCTTCATAATGAGCATGAGTCCCCATGTCACCACTGCACAGCCTGCTAGTGATGGAGCTTAGAGCAATGCAAAGCTGCAGAAAGTCACAACACTGTCAAACTAAGTCATGCTCGTTCGTTCCAGACTGGCCGTTCCAGGATGTCATTCAGCTGGTGTCCCCAGAGGTGAATGCCTCTCGTCCTCAAATCAAAGCAAGTGACACATACTCCTAGTGACCTCATTATCTCCTCCGAGAGGTTCTCTCAGAAAACACACACTAACAGCTCTCCCGATAACACTTATCAAAATAAAGGGGCCAAAGAGAGTTCTTTGGAATGATATTATGAGAGAGACACTTTTGGTTCCCTAAACAACTTTTAAATGAATGGTTTCGATAATGAACATTTTTTAGTGTTTTATTCAAAGGTTTTTTTTTCCTTTATGTTTAAGGAAATTTGGTCATTTTCCTCATTTAGCTCATTTTTCACAAGCTGGCGAGTGTTAAATGAAAGTCAGTTGGCATCAATGGCTTGTGGGCCAGCAATCTAATGAAAAGGTTCTTGCAAAGCCACAGGAATGCCTGTTTCGACTCGGCAGGGTCTGGCCTACAGGAAGCCATGTAAGCATTATGCATGGCCATTTCCCACTGTGGAGCGAGAGAGAAAGAGAGAGAGAGAGAGAGAGAGAGAGAGAGAACTGTAGAACAAGCAGACTTCAACTGCCATGTGTGCCTCGCCTAGGTGGTAATGCAAATGCAGTGCCTCACCTCGCTTGACATATTAAAGGGCACACGAGCTGTACAATCGACGCTACATCTGCTAGAGCTAATCTTGTTGAATATAGATTTAAAAGGCTTAATCCTGTTTTGCTTGGTTTAATTGTCAGGTTCAAAATTGATTGGAATAAAACTGCTGGGCAGCAAACTGTGGCCTAAGCCTCCAGCTTGTACTGCTTTGCTGACTCTTCCATGCATCAGCAAAAACCGCCATTAGACTGTTACATCCTCCTGGCATCAGTCTCAGACTATTAGTGCATCAGTGCTCCAAACAACAGCATCCCTCAGCTCCTACATTCTAGTGTTGTGTGACTGCAATGAACCCCTAAGTAAAAAAAAAAAGTGAGATTACCCACTTAGTTAGGTGACTAAGCCAAACGTTACACACCAGCATACAGCACGGTCGTAGGGCCTACAGCATATACCAGCATACAGCACAGTCCAGCCTCTGAGTAACGTTATCCAGCTCACTGAAAAACAATGTCCAAGAAACACACTGACAATATACCAACCACTCTGTCTGCACAGGTCACCGCAGCCCTGCAATCGCAGCATATGTGTTAATCAATGTGGCCTTTAGAGTATATTGGTCTGCTTGCCATGCACAATGTGTAATATAAAGTCTCGGCACTTGCCACTAGCATGCCAAGAAGTAAAATACAATAAAATACAAAAGTGTTGAATAAATGTTTCATTTTTCCTCTGTGCCAAGTTCTGGTGAAACAAGCATGTGTTAACCTAAACTGTGCTGCTCAGTGGTATGTGTCAGTAATGGAACACAGCAAGCAGACGTTTAAATTAGCCGAGTGCAAATATATGGTAATGGTCGACGCATTCATTTTCAACACTGAATAATGAAATGCTGAGTACACAACACTTCAAGACATCTTCACATATGTTAAGTTGGAATGGGCAAAAGAGGAACCAATGGTGCCAAATGTTCTTTTAACATACTGCACTGCTATTAATTCTAATCAAACACGATTTACTCCCCTGACTTCTGATTCAGACATTAATATCAGAGAGGTAGAGCACACAAATATTCCAAATATTCCACTCACATTACTGACAACTGAAACCTAGCAACCCTTCACATTCATCTAATGATTTATTGTTTGTCAACAATACTAATGTTATTTTTTTAATTATATCAATACTGAAGATATGTCAACATGATGAACAGACAGTAAAGCAGCATTTCAAGATCATCTTGGCTGCTTGCCCTGTGCCTTATGAGCAATCTGTACCGTTCACACACACACACACACTCACTCACTCTCACATACACACACACACACACACACACACACACACACACACACACACACACACACACCACCCACACTTCTTTATTAACTTAAGGGACCTCATAGAAAGCGGCAGCAATGTATACGCTTAATGGGTCCCCTGACAAAGGGCCTGAGGGTGGACATGCTACAAGAGAGATAATTTATACAATGACAATACACAAAAGTAAACGTTACAGGGGGAAAACAGAGGGAGATTATTTTCAAAATTCCACTGACAGCATAAAAAAAGCCCAAAAATATACTGACATCCACCAAAATAATGCTTTCCAAGTTGTTCAAAAACATCTGGTTTAAATTCAGTCATGTACTCGACTCATAAGCAAGAGTTCCTCATCAGCCCAAAATGGCACAACTTGAGAATCCATCCAGGCTGAAAACCAAGCAAGACACCTGCAGGTACAGGTTTGTTTCCCGGCATGCACGTATAACAAGCAATTCAGGGCTAAAAGCTTTGTTTCAGTGCGAGTATTCGACTTTCTGGGCCTGCTGATACATGTGTGGGCCCACCCTCATGTCACAAAATCTCCAGAGTCACCAAACCCGTACTGCATATTAGAAGAGCATGGAAATGAGAAGCATGGCGTATTCCCAGGCAACAGCAGAACCATTAGAACATCAAGTAACCTCTAGGTTAATAACTTCTAATCAGCAGACAAATAAAAAGAAGCACCTCAGGGGATAGTGCCTCCCAACACACAAGCACAAATAAAACATCCCAAAAACAGTAGTCACTGCAGACTGTGTGGTAAAATCTAACTGGATTCATTCACTTCCTCCCCAACACTTTATCTCAGGGATACCAGCCCTTGGGTTGCATCTAGCCTGAAAGACATCATACTGCCCTCCACATGTTCAAAATTCATCGACTTATCCATCATTTATCAATGGTCCGTTTTCATTGATTTTATTGTTAATGTAGCCATACAATTGTATTAGATTACAGAACAGTGACTTCAAAATGAACTGTTTTTAAAACTTAATTAATTATAGGCCTAAAAACACACCTGAAACCAGGCAGCCAGTCATCTTAGGAAAGTTTGATGACCCTATGTGTAGTAGAGCAGCAAAAAGTTTCAAGATCTAGTTCATCAATAAATCATCTAACGATCGTAGTTCAAATTAATCATAAAGAACAAGAAACATTTTATTCCCTGCCCTGCTGCCCTCTTACCCCTACAGCCTCCTTGACCCCTAATATGTGTTCAAGACCCCTGCTTTAGGCACATTTGGTCAACATCTGTCAGGACACTGAGACCACAAGGCAAGCAACAAGCCCCATGTTCAGCAGAACACAATCCAGCTTCTCAAAGCAAAGACTGCCTGAGCAACAAGCTCCATCTCTTTAAGGCTGCACCTTCAGGAGGGACATTTCTCCAGAACCCTGACCAGGCTGACCAGGCAGATCCTGTCAGTGTGGTCCCTCCTGCTTCCACACCTTCAAGCACATAAAAGGAGATCAAGGAGATGTTCAGTGCGACAGTCAGTGTCCCACCGAACTTCAGAAGCTCCTGGTCTTCTAGTTTCCAGGAGGGCTTTTTTGGACCTAAACTCTGCAGAGATAAACACCATACAGCAGAAAAGGCAACATACAAGTGGGATCAACTCGGGAGCACTTACTTTCCAATGACCTCGCACAGCTCGTAAACATCTTCAAACAGCACGTCGTCGTCAGCCATGGTCCCACCACACCACCTACTCCCCAAAAAGATGGAAAAATCAGACGATCAGGACCACGGGCTCGCAGAGTTTAGGAGCTGAGAGTGTGCCACAGTCGCCAAATTCCACCGGGCGGAAAATTCTTCCTCTTTCTTCCCTTCTCTCCTCTCCCGCTCCTCCAGAAGCTCCGCTCGGAGTGAGAGATTCAGTTGGAAAGCCAGGAGAGAGGAGAGGTGGGGAAGTGGGGGGTGGGGGGTGGGGGGGGCGGAGGGAGTGAGAGCTGGGGGCAGATAGGGAGGACTCAGCCCCTCTCTACTCTCTTCTGCCCCACCTTAGCCGTGTTCCCCCTCTACCCTAATAATCTAATAATATCTAATCCACCTCTTCAGCACCAGAAGCTCCTAGCGCTGCAAACAACTCGCGTCTTTTACGCAAAAGTAGCCCGGAGCGGCGCAACGCTTCAAACTGCCGCAAACTCCCCCCCCCAGCGACCCGCTCCTGCAGGGTCAGCGCGGGGCGTCTCGCTCGGGAACCGCAACGCCGAAACGCTCTGCGTTTTCCACGCACATACACGCGCACACGCACGCGAGAGCGCGCACCTTCCAGGAGGTACGGGAACTCGTCAGTTCGGCCGGACTCGGCTTAGTTCGGCTCGACTCGGCTCCCTCCCTCCTCCCCAGCGTTGCTCTACTTTCCACCTCTTGCTATTCCTGCTTCCAGAAAACTACGGGCTATGTCCCAATATGCACACCTGTCTCCTAACTAGAGCACTCAGAGGAGATTTCGGAACGGAACAGGTTGCAAACGTATAGTCTTAAAAGAAAGTTACAGTGTAGAACCACAACGAGAACCAAATTGTAATTCTGTTTTGAATCTGAATTTTTGAAGTGATTCTGCACTACTTTGAGCCACCCAAGTGCCCTAGTTAGGGAACAAGTCCTCGTATTGGGACGCGCCCGGCTCCGCCTCCTCCAGGTTATGAAAGTGGATTGTGGCGCGCCATACTGGCTCTGGCCGGGAGAGGAGGGATCAGGATTTACAGGGAGTCAGTCCTAAACCTTCCCATAGTTAGTACGCAGAGTTTACTCACAAAACTTGTAGTCTTTAGTCGAGTGTAGGCTTGACTAAAGAGACTTTAATAACGTATTTGTGTGTCACAGGCTCCCCATACTGTATTCCTATTGCACATGTACTCTGTCATCCTCTGTACGCACGGGAAACTTCAGCTACACTACATGAACAAAAGTATTATGACCCCTGACCACTTCACCCTCAGGGACTTTAATGACATTGCATTCAAATACAAATACTTTAACATGGAGTTGGTCTGCCCTTTGCAGCTATAACAGCTTCCACTCTTCTTGGAAGGCTTTCCACAAGATTTTGGAGTTTCTGTGGGAGTTTGTG
>JBBPCZ010169473.1:0-16692 GCA_037974445.1 Brycinus macrolepidotus
CAGGTATGAAGAACAGATGTGGACTACTAAAGCACTGACGTACGTCGCTCTGGATAAGAGCGTCTGCTAAATGCCGTTAACATAATAGACTATGGGCTATGGGGACGATAACACCCCGAGCCAAGAGACCAGGCTTGCCCTCAAATGTGGACCAATTGTCATTAAAACCCACACTGTTTTCAGAGCACAACTTGGACATCCAGCAATTCAGCACCCAAAGCCTGCTTTAGGCCTCAGGTCTGTGCCACATTTGGATGGGGCCAGAACATGCTATGGCATCAGACATCATCTGGGCTAATTTACACACCTCTTTAACATTATTCTTAGTAAGTTCTGACTGCCACAGATGAACATCATTAGCCCCTACATAAATCACTAACCTGTCATACCTCTGGCTATCTAACAACTTCAGGTTCCCTGCAATGTCCGGTGCCCTGGATGCTGGTATACACCTAACAGTAGCTGGTGCTGGAGCCCCTAAAACAGTGGCTAATTTCACATGTCAAATAATTGAATCACCGAGTGGGGCAAACCTGTTTGACACGTGAACAGGAGGAGGACGCACCACCTAGTTGACCTGCAGGGGCTCTGACACTTCAGACAAATAATATCTCCAGTAATGTCTCTAAACATCCAGCTCTCAGAGCAGAAAAGCAGCTCACCACCCTCCATACTTATACTTCGCTGTTTATCGGTCGAATCATCTCAGGGTCTATGGTTTGTTGAAGTTGCTGACAGATGAAAGTAGTTTAATAATCTTCAAAAACATCAGATTACCTCACTAGAATTTCACATTTTAGCGGCTGAAACAAAGAACAAACAACACAGAAAAGTCAAGCAGGAGTAGCAAAAGCAGCAAACAGGAAGGGACATCCAAGGCAGCAAGGCAGCTCAACCGACAAACAGTTGCTTGGGTAAGAAGAAAAACTGATCAAACTTGGAAGTCTCCCAGTTGCACTTTAACACCATTTATCACAGACTAAGTACCTGGATTTCACAACAAAAAAATGCCTGATTTATTATACCATGTTACCCTTCATACACATCCAAAATAATTATCATTTGAAACACACTCCCTAAACACTAAACTCTGTACATGTCAGACAGTGAGTTGTGCGCTGCATCCAGACTCTCATTAGGGTGAATGGGATTTTTAAAGAACCCTGTTCTTTGAAGCAAACCTCCAACCGCAGCTATGAAAGAACATAATTTTAGTAGTTTGTAGTTAGTAGTTTGTAATTCTCATTCACAGAGACTGTGATATCCAGTAAGTCATTCCCTGCCAGGGCAGCCTGATTGCTCCTTAGGCATCAAAGGGAGCCCATTTAACCCAGTAAGAGCTCGGTTAAACTAAGCAGTAAAGCTAAGACACGCTACCAGCAAATGAAAGCTGAGCACAGGGCGGAGCATATGACCAAGCTGTTTCCGAAGCCACTCACCACATAAAGCTTCACGACAGAATGTGACAATGAAGGGGAAGGAGAGAGAGTGAGTGAGACAGTATGGCTAGAAGGGGGATACCTCCTCCCTTTTTAATTTAACAAGTAGCATGTGCTAGTGATCAGGACTTGAGGAGTTCTGTGGAAAGGGAAAGTGTCTCGAGGGTAAATAAGAAGAGATGGCTTCCAGAGATGGATGGCTAATGAGTAGACGCGACAAACCAAGATCCGTCATACTCAAAAGTATCCACACGACTAATCAGAGTGGGAAATAGTGTTCCACAGTGTAAAACACTTGAAAAAGCAACCAGGAAACGTTCCAGACAGACAATCCTAATCAGAAGGCTTAAGTAAACACTGATCTGCTTCCAAAAACAAAACGCAAAGCTGGTGTGTACAAACCAGAAAGATAAACAGCCGTTGACAAGCCATCTGTTACAAAAAATGGAGCACTTGAACTAGTGGGACTTCAGAGTTCAAACACTTTCGCATCTTCATGCTTTTTCCCCCTTGCGTGATAAATCAGTTCACTGGGATTGCAAAGCTGAAAGTAAAAATGTGTGTGAATGATGGTGATGATGACAAGGGTGACAATGGTTAAATGAGGATCAATAAATATATTTTACAGTTTAAGCCCGGCTTAGCAGAGCATCCTTTTCCCCAACATACTCTGATCTCTTCGCGGACCCATGATTGATTAGCCTACGGAAAATCATGCTGTCCCAACAGAATAGCTGTGAGCCCTTGTGTGAGACTGCTGACAGGCCCCTGTGTGGTATTTACAGACAGCTCAGCCTAAAGAGGAAGGAAAGGCCTCATAAAATCCCTCCCCTCAGCAAATACAGCAATGAAATGCAGATAAGGATTTCAATTGCTCATTATCACATCAAAGAGAGACAGTGAGGACTTGTCCACATGGGAATCACAGTAAATGCACACGTTGGCAGTCTGTACAAATATGTGCTTAGCAGGTTGTGTGTTGATTTGTGAGGAAGTGTCTGAAACGTAAAGGATAAAGAAAGCATAATCAAACATGATGTAATGCTGATAGAAATCTCTTCTCATACCCACTGATCAGACTGGATAAAAAAAAAACAACTTCAGACCAAGTGAAATGGCCACTGCTGTCCAATAGTTTGCTTCATAACTGTTCAAGACAATGCTCACAAATACACTCTGTATTTTATACACTCTGTAAATACGCTCTGGTTTGCAAATGGGGCCAAATAAAGTTCGCAAATGATGCTAAATAGTGTTTGCAACCTTCACAAATGCTTGCAAAAACGTTGCATTCCTAATAGAATACAAAGTATTGCTTGCCCATAAACAATGAGTATTTTACATATATATAAAAATCTGATAGCTTTAGTCTTAAAATAATAAAGGAATTAGTCATGAAAGGATACTTCTTCTGAACGTATAAAATAATATGCCAATATACCCACCATTTAATTTTTTTTTACTTCATTGAAATCTAGTAGTAAGAATGTCTTTATGGTTGCATAAATGTCTTTTCCTGCTCCTTTGTCAACATTTTATGCAGAAATACACCAGATGTCATTAATTGTACAATGCATTGAATAACTGATTACTGGGCTGAAATCAAGTCGTCCTAGTTCATAGAGCCCCACCTGAATAAGCTGGAAACTGCTGAAATTAGATACGCACTGCAATAGTAGTGTGCATGTATATCACTACTTACTAATGAGTCTGTTGACAAAGCTTTTTCTAGTCATATACACTGTATGTGTAATTTAAGGTGCAGCTATTGCTGACACAGGCATTCAGCTGCACACACACACATACACAGACAGCCTGTATATTCCCCATAGAAAAGCAGTGCCAATAGAATGGGATGCTTTTGAGTAGCTGCACAAGTCAAACATCACTATGCCCAATACCTAGAATCAACTAGGGGTATAAAGCCCCCCAGCTTTCTGCTGAGGAGCAGTTTAGCTGTATTCTCAGGAGTGGTGGAGCTCTATCCAATAACTTTGGGATGAGTTGGAGAGGTGTTTGAGATCCATCTAACATCAGTATCTACTAATGCACTAAAGAAGACAATCAAATCCTCACAACAATGTTCTAACATCTAGTGCAAAAAATCTCCCCAGATGAGTACCACAGTGGGTGTTTACATGTGACAAAAGTGGCCACTTTACTTAGACAGTGCAGACACCAAACCAAACTCTACTTCTGCTGGTCCCCTGTACCCTCACTAAACCTCAGGCCCCAACTTTCCAAAGTCTTTGGTTAGATAAAAGAGGGCGCATACTGCAGGGCCCACGTCAGCTCATGCTTAATTTTCCAACCATTAGCTCTTAGCCCCTAAAACTTCCCTTCAAGGCCCCCAGCTCACAGTCTGACCTCTACAGGAAGTGGAGACTGGGGCCAGGGGGTGTTGTTTTAATGAGTTTGAGACTTGCAGGCAGAGGTGTTTCATATAAAAGGGTCTTACAGGGTTTCCATAATTCCTGCCCCCTGGCGAGAGCCTGAAGCTCAAGGGGACTGTAAGCTCCATTAGGGGTGATAAGGGAAGCTGTACACGTGGGCCGATCTGTCCATGAGGCCGCATCTAGGGCTTAAACATAGTCACACGTCATGGTGGAGGCCAAAAAAAAGGATCTCGTCAGTTTTTTTTTTTTTACTGGAAAAATAAATGCAGGAGATGTTCTTCTTCCATTCGACTTGTCAAATAAACCCCAATGAGTCTAAATCTTTATAAGGCAGATTTCTAGTTAGGCTAATAACTGGCAAATAACTTGCGAATATTCACATGTACTTCACTAAAAATCCTTCCCTTTTGATATGAAATGGGCTAGACTCTAGACTCTCTGAGAGCAGGTCTATTTATTTCTGAGAGCTGTAAATTTAAAGGTATTTTTTCTCTATATCTAGGTAGATACAGAAAAGAGAGTTCTCCCTTTGTTATGGCCTATACTGAAGGAATTAAGAGTAATGTTAAGAGTAATTACCAATATTATTAGGAAGTAAAAGAATATAACTGTGATCAAGAAATTAGCTTTATAGTAGAGGTTTGCTTTGTTAACCAAGACTTGACATTTTGAACTGAAGGTTGAGCTCATATTAAGGAATCAAATTCCTTGAATGTGCTCGCTCATACATGATTCTGATATAAACTTTATTCTCCCCAAACACTTGATTCATAGCTCTTGTTTTTCTCATGAACTTCTATTAAAACTGTGCATTTCAGCTCGAACAGTCTTCAGGTTTGATCAACAAGGGGAAGATAATTTTGCAATCTTCACTTTCTGGATTAATCAGTGGTGGACAATGTACAGAACTATTGTATTTTGAAAAAAACTGATACCGTACTTGAGCAAAAGCCATTATAGTAGAGAGTAAAAGCACACAAGTATTTCCTTTTAAAAGCACTCATATTTGAAATCTAAAAGTACTGTGTTTTTTAAGCCATTGATGAATACCTAATGTGTGAAAACTTGTGTGAAAATGCAGTGATACACTTTGACATTCTTCTGATAAAGTTGTAGCTTTTCAAGTGGTTACAGATAGGTGCTTCAGTTACTGTTACTACATCATGCAACAAACTATGAGGTTTACAGTAGCAGACAGTTTAGTCTGTTAAATTCTTAAGAATCTTGGGATCAGTTTATGCAAAATTTCAGAAAAGAGCACACACAAAGTAGTTTGCACATTCAATATTCCTAGTATTCACTGGAAAGCTACTTTGAGCAGCCTAATAGTGCTAAAACTATTCAAGCCTATACAGATCAGTCAGAAATGCCTTATTAAAAACATGTAGTGGATTTGGAAATAAAACAGTACTATTCCTGTACTGTGGGGGTATAAAATTGTTGACTGTAGGAATCTAGGATTTTAATATTCAGGAGCAGCCACACGTTCACATCTCTACACAGTAAACATATGTATGCAGATGTGTCTGTTCTGAATGATCTTTGAGAGGTTTAACTGGTAAAGGGGACTTGCACACTGTCCCATTTTTCTCTTTTTTAGTGATTTCAGTTTTTAGTAAACAGACAACCCTCCCCCAACTCTTTGAAAATTTAAAAATGTCCCACACCCACAACATTGTGCAGACATACATTCATTGGCTAACCTATATGGTTGGACAATCAGTTGTTAGGGGAAAGGTTTAGTGAAAGAGGCGCTATGATCAGTGTAAGTGTAAAGTGTCCATTTGTCATACGTGAACACACCACAGCACACAGTGTGAACAGCACGAAATTCTTCCTCTGCATTTAACCCATTCACCAAGTGAAGCAGCGAGCAGCCAGGAACACAGCGCTCGGAGAGCAGTGTGTGGGGATGGTACCTTGTTAAGGGTACCTCAGTGGTGCCACTAGAAGTCCTGGGATTCAAACCCACAGCCTTCTGATCGCAGGGGCAACTCCCTAACCACCAGAACACCAGCTGCCCCTGAGATCAACTCCAGTCCTCGACGTCCTTGTCCATCACTATTTCCTCTGCTCAAATACGTCCACAAAACCTGCCAATTAACAGGTAAGTTGATTTCAGGTGTGTTTGAGTACGTAAATCATCAAACTATGTTGGGCAAAGGCCCACAGGTATGTAAATGTCATGATTTTTTTTGCATATATTTTACATTATTACTCGAGATTTGATGCCAGATGAAAGTCCGAATGAAACAAAGCTGGTGGGGTCTGAGGGTATATGCAGCACTGAACAAATCCTGAGGAAGTGAATAGAACTAATGCTAATGCCTGTCTCCAGGTCCTATTCCACCGACATGGCACATTACACAGCTCCCTATAAGGGAGACTGGGGAGACTTACGGTACTCATCTAAATTTGTTATCTAATATTTCACTTCCATTCATTTTCAATAGGGGAGACAAAACAAAATGTGTGAGGGACTGGGAGAGCTAGCGGCATGGTGAGATGGCTTCTAACTGTAATTTATATGTGGCAGCCACAAAGGGTTGACCAATAGAACAAAAGCATCTTTCCGTTGCATCATTCCCTTCCACTGTGTGCAATGAGGGAAGATCTACACAAATTAAACTTCAGAGCTCTTTATGCTTCTTGCAACTGCTTGGTGGAGCATGTTTATTTTTTCAGTTTTTCCTGTTTTATCAGGCTAATTTATTTTAATCTTTGTATTTACAGTTTTAAAAATAGCCTATTTTGATCTCCACCAAATACTTTTAATCAGAGGGTGAAAGATTTACTATATTTCATCCTAACTGATTCTCCTTTCACTGTCAGGGTGTATTTGCAAGTAACACACCACCTTAGGGAAGATCACTGAAGTAGCTGAGCATTTTCTCTCATAACGTGAAACGTCATTTCACTGGGTAATAAAATAATCATGTTACTGGTTTATTGGTTAATATTACTTATATATACTATTCATACCCAGCACATCTGTATATAGCATAGAGTATATTTCATAGAGGTTTTCTTTTCTGCAGATTTGTATTTAGATTTTATTTAGACTTTATATTTTATATTGTTCTTGTCTCTGTGTCTCTGTGTGTCTTTGCAGTCATTACATGAGCAGTTTCCTCCAGGATCAATAAAGTTTTCTGATTCTGATTCTGTCCCTGTCCACTGATGTAGATTAACAATCAAAAATGAGACGATGGGTTAAAGGTGGGGCTCAGGTTAATACATGTTAAGCGATCAACATAAGCAGGGACACTACCTACATTCAAAAACAGATCCATTTTGATTTCAAAATGGAGTTTTTGGTTGAGTACATGGGGACTCTTCTTTGACGCATAAGCCAGTGAAAACTAGTCCTGAAAAAGTCCATTATCTCACACACTCATCACACTCCACTCCCCAGAACTCCTTTTTTTTTTCTTTCCCCTAGTGTGCCAAAGTGCAATAGTGGAAGCCACCCCTTTCTCTGACGTCCACTGTTATATCACGTGGAGCTGCAGGAAAAGGAGAGGGAGGGAATCCTCAAAAAGGCAGGCGGGATGTAAGACAGGCTCACAAAGGCCCTATTGTTTAGTTCAATTAATCACGTTTTAATGCATAGCCATGCTGATTTTCTCAAACCACTATTCTGCTTTTCTCATCAAACCTCTCAGCTGCTGGGCTATTAGACGCAAACCATGTCCCACCCACATTATGAGTTCCAATTAATCGTCTGGGGGAGAATGAAGGGAAAAAAAAACAAAAAACAAAAACAATTATAAAGCCACCCTGTCAAATGGTGAGCTGGCATGGAAGTCAGAACGTAGAGGAGGAGAAGTAGGAGGAAAGAGGGAGTGATTGGATAAACACACTGTTACACATGCAGCAATACTGCAGCCTCATTCAAAGCAATCTCGAATGCAGACAAATGGAAACTCTTGTTGTGTGGAAGGACAGAAATAAATATTTCTGGTTTAAACACAACTTTTTAAAGCACCTTAAATCCACTTCACTCCATGATCCGATTAGGCTTGTGAGACTGTGTGGAATTATATTGCCACAGAGTGCAAGGAGAAGGCCAAGTTTAAGGGAAGCTTAAAGCATCCTGGTATCGTGTGCCAAATTCAACAGTGGAGCACTACTTCTGTGTTTGGCAATATTGAATGAATTATACTTTATTATATCTTTGGAAGCTTTGAACTTCTGGCCAGAGCTTTGCTAGGCCATATAAAAAAAAAAAAATAGTCGCTTGCAAATGTTTGAACACCCCCAGTCAAAGTACATTGTTTTATTTATCTTCTCAATATGTTAAATTCAACAAATAAGCGGTGCGTTATGAATTAAAATGCATAAATGTGTTCTCTGTACAGTATGTGCACTTTTTATTAGTTAATTCATTCAACCAGGGAGAGTAAAACCAGATACATCTGTATATTTACACTCCTGTATACACATATGTGCATACAAGTTAAAAAAGGTATGTAAACAAAAGGCCAGACTTTTAGATACCAGTTTCAGGCCCAAATAGGGCACATTCTGAGTGTTATGTACAAACTGGAGCATGAAGCTGAATGAGTTTATGGGCAGAGTGCATGGAAAAACACAAAATACACTCCTCATGCATATTCATCAGAAGGAAGACTGCGCAAAACATGTGAGGGCAGAGGTATTATAAGTGGTTTTGAGTGGAATTTTCTTCTCTGAAAATTAGGTTTAGGATGAGATGCATGTATTTGAGATGACTTTGCACAAAATATGCTATGATGCAGCCAGAATATGCACTCGTAGGCTGTGTCATTGTTTCTCAGGCCAGTTTCTTTAGCTGGAGTAGGATTACACCCTACTAAAAAGTGTTGGTGGAAATGAAACTGCTATCTCTTCATCACTGAACTTTCATTGTTTCTTTTGTCTCGGGCTTGTTTGCAGCTCTGCTGTTTCACTGCTCCTTTTAAACTGTGATCCTCATAAGTGAGCAGTTAGGGGGCAGGGCTACGCACAGTTTCAATCTGCGTAGTTTATAGTGTCTTGTGTTCCACATAAATGCCCATGATTTTGTTTTAATTGTATGGTCTTTCAGGTTAGAACTGTTCAGTATCAGATTACATTTGTTCTTTTATTACTCCATTGTCCTAGTGGCATGAGCAAAACATTTTTATTGGGTAGGCCTGAGAAAATGTGGGTAAGCCAACTCGGTAGATACAAATTTCCGTGTCCTGCAGTGTCATGTCAGGCTATTCCTGATAGCAGTGCAGTCATCCCTGCCTATCCCTAGGCTAAAAACAAAATAACACTGTACACATCAACGGGAACGCTGGATTCACATAAAACTAACCAAAACTGAAACACCCTTCATTATGAAGCATGTGCCCGCTCACCACAAACATGTTTGCCCAATGAAGACAACATGTACCGAATTCGCAGACCACTGATGACAATGTTTTTTAAGTTTTGTTTTTAGCTTTGGATGGAAAGAAAATTACATTATGTTCTTTCTCAGGGATGGATCTCAATTTTACAAGCCACCCAGTTACATATTTTTCTACCACAGCTGGAGTTTCCAATTCAAACAATGGCACACTGATAAAAAACTAAAAGGCTTAAGACTATGTTGTATAGCATTGGTAGCTAAGCTGGGACTGGAGGGCTGGGGGGAAAAGGCAGAGCTGGGCAGAGAGTATAATGATTTTTATTTGCTATAATACTATGACAGCATTCAAAGAACAAATTACATTTCCTTTCATTCATTCTCTGCAACCACTTAATCCTCACTAGGGTTGTGGGTACCTGGAGCCTATCCCGGGGTCAACGGCCACAAGGCAGGGACTCACTCTGGGCGGGGCACCAGCCCACTGCAGGGCGCACACACACACACACATACCATTCACTCACACACTCACACCTATGGCCAATTTAGAATCCCCAGTTCGCCTGACACACGTCTTTGGACTGTGGGAGAAACTGGAGACCCCGGAGGAAACCCACGCCACCAGCAGGAGAACATGCAAACTCCACACAAAACACAAGGCCAGGACCCAGATTTGAACCCCCAGCCCTGGAGGTGTGAGGCAACAGCTACCCACTGCACCACCCTGGGGCCCATTACATTTCATAATCTTAAAAAAACCTAGGTTAATACCATTTTTTCCCCTTTTGATTGGGTAGCCCTTTAATCACTCTGGGGACTCCCCTTCATTATTCTCTCAGTACTATCCCATACAGTAGTTTGCCCTGGTAGCAACCCTCTGGGGCCCTACAGTGCCATGTCTAATCTAGAGGTACTGATTTGGTTTCATTCCTAAACACAGAAATTAAAGATTCAGACCTGGGGATCTGTCCAGTTTCCTACTATATTTTGGTAAAACATGATTTTAGGTCAAATAATCCAAAGTATTCTGCTATATGGTTTTGTTTCTTTTTGTTTTGTTTTTGTCCTTTTGAGTAATGTTCCCGGACAACACAGGACTAAAGATGGAACAAAAAGGGTTTAGATAGAGAGCAGCGGAGGTGGGTGTTATGTTACCGAACCCATTTGTGCTCATGCTCATGAGCAGATAACCATCGGAACACATCGTTACACAATATTACCCCTACATGTGAAATGCAAAAGCATACGTATACACTCTTTGCTCCATAAACACACTCACAAAAAGCAAACCCACACACCAAATAGAATACAGTCGGAAATGTGAGCCATTAGCAGTCATCTTTAGTTATAAAATAGATTCTTAACAGTCCTGGTTGTACCTCATTTACACATATGCAGCAGTAAGTTGTCCTGTGAGTGTGTCATAGCATGGTTACCCATTTTTTGTCTTTTTTGTGTAGTTTAACGTTCAGTCGATTTTTACAGATGACAAAACAGATTTGATTTTTACCAAACTGACACTTGCATTCCTGAAATTGGTCGAAAACAGTTCATTATATCAAGCATGTGTTCTTTAACTGAGTGTTGTCTTTAACCAGTAATCTGAATGTCTATTTTGTATATAACTGAATGTGAATATGATGCTAAAAAAAGTGAAAAAGCAATTGTAGCAATAGGAACTTTTCCTTCCTCTCTTTCCATCTGCTCTGTATAAACACACAGGCTCAGGACAGCCACAACACAGAGTGAATGGCAAAGGTATCATTTTACCATCAGGACAGTCGTTATCAGTGGCAGAAGCAACAGCAGTGTTCACCTCATTCACTGCCAGATCACGCCCAACAAACAGGCTTGAAGCTCCGAGTATTAAGGCCCATCATTAGTACTCAGGTAAGAATCTCTCTACTCAACTTCTTGTGCCTTCATACCACTGAGCATTTTCCTAAGTCCTGATTTCTCAATTGTCTATTAAACTTTTTTGCATTATGAGGTGATGTCATGGATGCCTAAACTAAAGCAACTACAGTTTATTCATTTTTAACATTTTCTATATAGTACCAGTCTCTGTCTTTCTAAAGGGTCTATCAGTCTATCAGTCTTTCTAAAGGGTTTTGATGAAATAAGTTTAAGCTGCAAATCTTTCTGGCTTCGGAAAGAATAAATAAATAAATAAAAAGGATGAAGCTTACGAATACTAGCCTAAATTTAGACATTGTAAACTGCCAGTAATCACACAGAGTTATGAGATTGGTTACAACAAAGTAAAGGCTTGCAATGCATTTACAGTAGCCATAAATCTACACAGTACTAGCTCTGGTTTTTGATACCAATGAAAGAACCCAGTGGTATTACTGACTGAACTGAGTCAAGAGGTTTCCTTGTGCTGCTCAAAGTCAATCTGCAAAACATTCATCTGTCAGAATTGTTACATTGCATTTGGCAGAAGGTTTTCAGATAGTGTCATGTGTCTCTATGGATTGAAATCACATGCTTAGGCTTAAAATGAGGTCCAGCTCAATGAGCTGAATACCCATTCAGAAAGAGTGTAGTTCTCAGTTCAGGTGTGAAGAAAAGTGTAGTGATAGGGTGCAAAACTCTGGACCTAAACAGTTAGCGTGTAGCACAGGTGGTGATTGCTCTGGACAAACACATCTGATTCAACTTACTGCCAAGTTTACCAAGTGTGTTTCATTAGGAGAGCAAATAGATCTGCAATGTAGTGGATAACACCAACTTATCACCAAGTGAGCCACATTTTTCCATGGGAAAAAAATACATTTCAGAAAAACACCTCACCACACATTAAGTTATAATGCCTGTATGTTTTGAGCTATTTTTCCTCTGAATATTATTTCATTTGAATGAAGTAGTCATAGGAATATTTCTACATACAAACTACAAACAAGCTAAGAGTCCAGTGCACTGTCTTGGCACCTGTAATAACATAAGGGTTGGGGCAAGTAGGATGTAATCACAGGATCCAAAAGATTTAATGCTAAAAAGCAAATAAAAACACAAACACAAAAACGAGGGATCCGGGGCCTGTACTACGAAGCACGGTTAACTAACCCTGATTTAACTCGAGGTTAAATAGCGAACTTGCATTTGACAAAACGAGGTTGTCTCAGGTGGTGTTAATCTGTACTACGACACCAATTAAGATGTTGATTTGTTGAGTCAGTGTTAACTTACCACGGTCTGTGTGCGTTCACATAAATGGGGCACGTTCAACAGTGCAAGTCACCGTTGCGAATCATGGCGCGATCGCTGTACTTCATGGAGGAAGAATGTATGATCATCATGCAAGGGTGCGAGGAGCACAAATCAGTGCTGCAATGCAAATCCAACACCACAGCAGCTAACAAAGGCAGGCAGGCTTGTTGGCAACGTATTGCTTACCGAGTAAATGCGTAAGTACATGTGCATTGTTTTATGTTCTAAGATGTCTAAGATGAGCATTATTTATTAGACTATTTAATTGTCTGAAAATTAATAAAATACTTTAAATAAATACAGAGGTGTGTAGATGCATCACATGTCAGAAGTGGGGCCATTAATTAATGTAATGCCCCCTAAAGTTCAATTACTGGGAGGTTACTTAGTTTGTAATCCTGTGTTAATAACTGTATTGTTAACATCTCAGATGCAAGAGCAGTGGGAAGTATACTTGGTAGCAAATAAAGATGAAATACAGAAACATCATTTCAAGTGGTAGGTCCATGTATTAATAGTTAATGCATTAATGTCTACTCATTATGAGAGATGTAGTGTGTCTGGGCTCCAGTTAATAGCTTGTTTCTATGTTTTACAGCCAATAAGAAAAAGGTTGGTTTGAAGGCGACAGGCGGAGGGCCTCCTGAAACTTTCACACCTGCGGAGGAGTCGGTATTAGTCAACAATAGAGGGAGGCCCATTATCGAGGTGGTAGAGGGAGGCGTCCAGTCGGACCCAGGTGGCATAAGAATGTCCAGCCTTTATGTGCAGGGTAATATAGTCACTCTGTACAGTGTATAAATTTGTGCAGTCATATTCCATTTCAAGTGTTGTGTTCAGTGGAGGGGGATAATATTGAGCTGCTCCAGCCACCTGCAGAGCCCAACATCCCCTGTGATCCTGAGGCACAGGTAAGTGTTGAAATTGTTTCACCAAGTGTGAACCATGTTGATGCGACATGACAAATGTACTCCTTTAATTTTCAGGAGGATGTGGGTGATGAAACATTGACTGCTGTTTCTGACACAGACATCCAAGTCGAAACGTTTCATCACTCGCATGTTTTACACAGAATAAACTAGTATAGCATGGCATATTTACCTGTACATATTCTCCCTTAAGAGGAGTTGCAACCCCCCTCTCCTGTGGCTACCACCTCTTGGGCCTCTCAAACAGAAAGGGTACATTTGCTGTGTCTTCGAATGAATCTTCACACTCAAACTGTATGCACACTGATTCACCTTTTTTGAATATGTAGGCTGGAACAGACAATGTGCACAGCCTCTTTAAGCACATGCTGGAGCTTGACTGTCCAAAAAAAAAAAAAAGCATGAAAAGAAGGTATTGCCATATGTTCATCAGTCTTTCATCAATATGTGTGCGCCCTCACTGAATTTTCACATTCCATTTGTAGGAACAGGAGCAAAGAAACGAATAAAAGACAAATGACAGTTTCAACGTGAATCTGTATTGGTTATTCCTTTTTTGCCATCAGTGGAAAAACTGCTGAGAAATGGCCTCTCAGCACACCCTGTGGGGTGGTCGAGGGTCAATGGGTCCACAATATTGGGGGGCACAGGCATCAGGACTGGGGCCTTTTCCCTTCTGATGGTGGCAATGTTATGTAGTATCACATATGCTCACACCACCCAACAGGCCCTCTCGGGCTCCACCCGTAGCCCCTTCAGGCACGCAAAACGTGCCTTCAAGATACCAAAAGTCATTTCAATCCTGCACCTCGTGCTGGCGTGAGCTACGTTGCATTTTGCTTGTGGCCTTGTTTGAAGATCAGCATAAGGGGTTAACAGGTGTGAGGCATGGGTATCCCCGGTCCCCCAGCAGGCAGCCATCAAAACACCCTGCGAACAAATGGAGAGAAACTGTCACACAAGTTTGATGCATCAACAAGTCTCTAGGATGCAGATTGCCTTACCTTCCTCAAATCGGTAGAGGGTGGACTCCCTAAAAATGCAGGAGTCATGGACTGAGCCTGGCCACCGTGCGTCCAGGCTCGTCACCATGAGCTGGTAGTCACATAAGGATTGAAAGTCATTAGCTCATTCTATTGTAACATCAAAGTCATGTTCATAAGACATTCCTGAATAAAAGTTGTGCAACATGGACAATTTACATGAGGGCAAACCAGTAGCCTATGTGGGGTGAGAAAACGACAGAAAACTTGTCAGACAAAGGGGGAAGAAATGCGAGATGCCCTCTAGATAGTACATTAACATCATAACCAATATGGATTAAGGATGAGGCTAACAAAATACAAATCACCACCTTATGTGGACTCAATAGGTGGAGAGAAGGTGAACTTAAACTAGATCATGTAGTCCATAGTCCATATATCAGATCAATTAAGGAGAGATGAAAGATACCCGTACATTGATGCTGTGAAAGGATTTCTGATTCACATAAGCACCCTCATGCTCTCCCAGGAGCGCACCGATAGGGATGTATGCAATCGATGGCTCCTATGACCCTTAGAAATCCTATGAGAAACTGTTCAGTTTAAGCCTCACTTTGCCTGTGCAAATACACTTTTACTGTTGCAAACTACCTGCAATTGCATAAAACCCTTTAATCTGCAGCGCACTTAAATGGTCAGGGAAAACCACAAATGCATCCAACAGTTTAGATAGAGCAAGTACTACCTTGCGAACCGCACAGCAAACAATATTCCTGCTCAGATGTTCAGCACCACCGATGGAATACATAAATTGTCCACACACAAGATAGCACAGCAAAAGGCACACTGTCTGCTCAATCGTGAGGGCAGCACTCCAGCGAGTGGCATTAGAGACCTTTGGCCCGATCAGCTGACAAACAAACTCCTTCAGCTGAGAATCTATACCTTTCATAGAGAATATCATCCAGACATACCAGCAGATTCTGCCAGTCTCTAAAAACCCTCACCCTGCGGAGAGAGCCCCTCACAATTCGGGCGCCAACGTCCAACAGATCATCTGGGTACACCACTGTCTGCGGAGAAGCTAAAATTACCATAACCAAGTTTCAAAAGCTAGTTTTCCAAAGAGCCACAGAACATATGGTTTTACAAAGAATCCACAAACACAGGCTGATATAAACAAGGAGTGTTTATACTAATTAAGGAAATGAGAACACCTGGGCAGGGGCGGAGACGGGAACTAGACACAGGTGAATAAGATAACAAGGGGGCGGGACCAAAACATACTCACATGGAACAGACACATAAAAAAAGGCACATGGAGAATGTAAACAACAACAGACCAGAAAACAAGGAGAAAGGAGATGCCATGTGTTAACCAGAATCTTTGTCCAGTCAATGGTTTTGCCAGTTTTAGTCTACAGTTTGAGAAGTTGGTATTTTTATATAGTAGTGTTAAAGGATAGTGGTAGCCTTACTTTCCTGTTTTGTGAGTTAAATGTGCAGCTTGCTTCTAGTACGTAAGTTAGTAATTTTCATGTTTCAATCTCTTAATAAACCTTGTAATTCAGTGGCATTTGAGGGAAACATTCATACTGCAGAGTACGATAGAAAATCTGATTCTTGAAAGTTCATTTATCCCTTCCCAGAATCCCACAGTCGCTGAGGTGGCCTAGGAAAATGGGCAAAACCTAATATGCAAGTCTTAATTTCCCAACTTGGTTTACCACTGCAGGTTCTGTGGAATCGAACTGCCATATGTGGCGGAATGAACGAATGTTTCTGTGTACAGTTGATGTGGCCTTAGGTTTTCCTCAGACCTTTAATATAGACAAAAACAAATGAGCCGAGATCTTAGTCATTAATCAAACTATCAGTGTTCTGTTCTCCACCTTTCCTATCCTGTATGCTTCAGTAAGTGCTGTTCCTTCAAATTGTACCAGATTCGTTTAAAGATATTGCCTGCCAATAGCACCAAATGTGCCTTTCAAGAAACAGACTAATCCACTAGAAACAGTGCAGAGGAGAAATCTTACCACTGGGATTCTGTATCAACTGTTCTCAAAAAAAGAACTGGTTATATTCACATACTGGTTGCAAGCTCCCTTTCCCCTTAATCACTAAGAAAAATATATAAGCCATTTAGCATACCAAGAAATTATGGACAACGTCATGCTTCCAACTTTGTGGACACAGTTTGGGGAAGAACCGTTTCTATTCCAGCATGACTGTGTCTCAGTGCACAAAGCAAGGTCCATAAAGACATGGGTGGATGAGTTCGGTGTGAAAGAACTTGACCAGCCCACACAGAGCCCTGACCTCAACCCCATCCAACACCTTTGGGATGAACTGGAACGGAGATTGCGAGCCAGGCCT
>JBBPCZ010169510.1:0-11379 GCA_037974445.1 Brycinus macrolepidotus
TTGTGTTTTTTCTGTTTGTTTCTAAAACCTAAAATAAAAGAAATTTGTTCATTTTTGTTCTTTATGTTCATTTGCGTCTGACACCATTTTTAAAACCCCAGCTGTGGTTATTATTATTACAGGATTTTAAAATTATAATAACTTTGGTGCTTCATAACATAGGAACACCAAACAAAGCTCAGCATGACGTCTGACACCTCAAGCATCAACACAAACTGGGGGAACTTCCAAATAAAGAGCTGTTTGGCTGTATAACGACAATTTACCATTTGCTGCGCTTCCGGCACGGATCCATGCTGCTCGTGTTCTAAGGGTTAATAAACTGGCTCACACTGGAGATTTACCAATTCAGCACCAGCTATGCACCAATCTGACCTCTTCTGATATGGAATTCAGGGCAACAGCTAATACTGAGTACAGATCTGATATCAGTGCACTATATTCCAGTTGCACTATATACAGTTTACACTGTATAGAAACTGTATTTAACGTGGATAGGTCACATCTGGCTGATATCCAGTCCATTTAATGAGGTCCAATGAGAACAAATCTGAGTTCAGTGTACTACTACTTATGGAAGATTTCAGCAAAAAATTACATTAAGAAAATATTTTTTTTTCTTTACTGGTGTCCAAATTTTGCTTCTTCAGCTCATTACTGGAACTACAAAGCTAATGTTGCCAACAAACAAAGTTTGACATGCTGTGAGCTGTGGATGCTAGATCTATTTAAAAACACATGTTCAGAATTTGAGATTAATGGTTATTTGTAAACAGGAACAATAAAAGTAACAATAATAATCTGTAGCGTCCATAAGCCTGTGTGATGTGTGTACAACGCCTGTAGTCTAAAGTGGGTGCCACCAGCGTTCAGCTACATAATGATGTTTTATTAATTTTATATGTCACATATTGTGACCTAAAACAGGTGTTCCCGATCCCAGTCCTCTTGACACCACACATTTTTGTGCTTTATCTCATCAAGCACTCCTTCAACTCATTACTAATTTAAAAGCTCTGTGTTGGTTGAGTCAGGTGAATAGTGTCGAGTAAGCTAACAAACATGTGCACAGGATGGGTTTGCAGGGACTAGGATTGGAAATTCCTGCCCTAAACCACACCTACAAGTCTAAGCGACCTTAATGAAGAGTTGGAGGGTTGAGAGAATGGACACTAGCAGTCAAATGTTTTGGCACACACTGAGATTTTATACATTTGCATGTCACTCACTTAATATTGATAAAAAAAAAAAAAAACACTCAGTATTCTTTGCTACCAAATGAATTTACAGTATTTTCACCATTTTAGTTCCTTTTTTAACCAGAAAATGTCATATTTTTTATTCATCACTACTGACCTATAAAAAACACCTAACATTATTATAATTATAATGTGGATCCCAAGACAAGTGTTAGATATTTAACAAGCTAATGACAGCCAGTGGGATGGAACAGTTAACGAGTGAATTTAAAGTTAAAGGACAGTCTAGAATTTGACTCTGCCTCACCACACAACCAGTTAATAGGAGTCAGACATGCACAGACATACACATTCTTTCCTCTTATAAAGGAAACTTGTTTTATTTCACATATTTTCTTTTATAGTTGTTCACTCAACAACTCCCAATGATTAAAATGACAAAAATAAAAATGTGCTTATGAAACAAATCTATAAGTGGTTGAAACCTGTGGTGTGCAAAAACCTGTAGAACATACGGAACAGATTTAGATGAGTAATGACTTCTAGCGTCTGTTAGCCACATTAACACTGTAGTTCCAGCACTGAACTAAAAAGGCTACATTTAGACTCCAAACAAATCTCCTGTAGATGTGACTTTTCGCCCAAGCATTCATAATACTAACTAAAATGATTAAATAAAAAATAAATTACTGATACTCCATAATATTACCATTAACTCACTGAAAATGTCACAATGTTATGTTGTATATAGTATACACACTACATGACCTCTTTTGTAGCAAGAGATCAACCTTGAAAATAACAAGCATGTTGGGATTCTGACTTGTGTGTTTCTTAATGGGCTGCTGTTCTTTGTTTAAGTCTAGACTTTGTCAGGGAGTCTGAAGGAGTGGCAGTTCTGTTTGTATGGGCAGTGTGTGTGCGTGTGTGTGTGTGTGCGCGCGCGTGTGAGACCGATGTTTTGCTCGGCCACGCTGCCTTGTTTTACATTCTCCTCCACTCTCGTTGGAAGGTGACCCCTCAGAACGTCTCTGGTGTTCTGATGCCTCTGGTACTGATTAAATTCCTCATGAAAAAAAGAACAGAAAAGAAAACGAGGAAAAAAAAAAAAAATCCTTGAAATATTCATCTGGCCCCTTCTCGCCCCCCGGATAAAAAATTACAGCGTACGCTGTGGAGAAACAAACAAAAGAGGGAGCCGAACGTGCCGATGAATAGCTTCATCAACAGCGTGGCGTTGCATACCAACAACATCATCAGTCATCAATGAATTTAAATGTGTAACCAGGGTGGCATTTACCTTCACACACCCTCAGGGGCTCGCACACACAGAGGCCACAAATCAACCTGCTGACAGCTTTCTAACGATGATGTATTCACAGAAACATACGACACGGCAGCGAATTTGGCGTGACATGCAGTCATGTAAGCAGGTCCGATGTAAATATTATTTCTGGTCTCCCACGCCGTAACGGCTGAGGACTCCCTATGTGTTCAGTAACTAGAGAAGCACAAACATTCAGTTACTTAGTGAGTCATAAAAGAATTTGCATCCTTATGGAAGTGAATGCACGTACGAGCATGGGTGGTAGTAGCCTAGTGGGTAAAACACTTGCCTGTGAACCGGATGACCACAAAGTCGCAGGTTCAATCCCCCCCACTTTCTACCACTGAGTCCTTGAGCAAGACACTTAACCCTCAGTGTCTCCAGGGGGACTGTCCCTGTAACTAATGACTGTAAGTCGTTTTGGATAAGGGCATCAGCCAAATGCCCCCTTTACCTTTATGAGCTGATGCTTAAATGATACTCCTCGAAAGAAAAAGAAAAACAAACTCTCCACTTCAACATCCACGTATACAAAACACGCTGTTAGTACAAGAATAGACACAACAGAAAAAGCTGCACTTCATTAGAGCCCATCCAAACAGAACATCAATTAATTAACTGTACACATATGTTCATTCCTGGAACGCAATTTAGACAGATTTTCAGTCTAAGGATGCTGGGGAATATGCAGATGAAACAAAGTACAAGAAATTTGCTCTCTGGTAGAGATTAAAATGAATGAGCTCATCCGGCATAAAGTGCCAGTTTGGTAAGATTTCCAAACAAATAAAAACAAAGAATCGCTGTTTGTTAACAGTGTTCCTTGCAATTTGTGCAAAATATAGTTCATTCTACATATAAATGATTAAGTAGGAGTGTAACAATGCACCAATCATGGTAGAGCAATGTGACAAAAAGTGTCTATTCTATTAATTTTGATATCTGCACTAATCAACAGACCAGTCCAGCACATACATGTCCTCCTGTCTCTCACCTCTAGGCTCACTAGTAGATTATGCCACAACTGAATAGAGGCATCATTCTTCTTCATTCAAATTCTCTTCAAAGTATTCTGACGAGGTCAAATTGTGAGCCCAATAACAATAAACAGTGCATTGAGTTTTTATAATACTAGAAGCTAGTCCAGCTGGTAATTATACAGTAATTATATTGGCACAGGTCTGAACAATTCAAACACTTAAGTATTTGTTCATTACATTCATATTCAAAAACATAGTTGCTATTGAAAAGTGTCCTTTTTCAAAATCACAAAATAAAGCAGTCTAAAATACAGCACGCTTTATCAGCACAGGCCTTTGAAAAGACAGTGGTGGTTAATTTATGGCAAAATGTACAAAATCTAAATAAACAAGTTACAGCTAGTTTAGTTAGTATCCATGTCACCTTGCCTCAGAGAGTGAAAAATGGCCACTGGAAAAGCCAAATGGCTTTTCACATGGCCACCGAAGCTAAAATGAGCAGAGATGCCTGAAATAACATGTATGGGAACACTTTGGAATACTCAAAGTTCAGTGCTAAATTTACGATAAAACAACTATTTGAATGCACAACCAGCGATGAGCCAAGCATAGTAATACTTAGAGTACTCAGAGTAAATCTTAGAGCACTACCTGTCTCTGTGAAGGTGATGCTAAAACCAGTAGCCTAAATCCTCCGAGCCTTAAACATGTCTGTTGGATGAGTTCCGGCAGTGGATGAGTAGAGCAAAACAGATTTCTGCCATCGCTAACTAAAAACCTGATAAATAAACGATAATTCTAATATATTAACATTAAACTCTTACAACTAAGTGGCTCACGAAAGCTGTATTTGAACATACGGCGCCTGAGCAGCTGGTAATTAATATAGCACTGCCTCCTACAGGATATATTTTAGGATATATTTAGAACTGCAGTAATGTACAGAATGTACTTCAAGTTATGGTTAAATATAAACAGTACAAATGTTTAAGAGTGATAATGAGAACTTCAGCCATTGTTTGGAAATACCATTGAATATTTGATGTCTGTAAAATACTATTTGGGACAGTCCTATTAATTACATTACCTGGGTAGTGCAAGCTATATTATCTCGATAATCTGACAGATGATACAGTCTGAATTTACACAATCATTAAAACTTAACGGAAGCACACATTCAAACAGGCAAGTTGCCAGGTAGTCAGCTGGACTTTGCTTGCCTGCGACAGCTAGCAGAGCATGCTATATTATTGTTTGTAAATGAGGTCAGAGACTGCTGGGCATAGTATAGTGTGTGTGTGTGTGTGTGTGTGTGTGTGTGTGTTTCTGTCCCCTTCCTGCTATACCTATCAGTCTATCTATCTGTGTGTTTGTCCATTCATAGGTCATTGTGGTTCTCCCTCTGTTCCCTCAACCCCATCAGCTTCCATGGCAACTGGCCTACATTAAATATTCTAATTTTTCCCCTCACACAGTCCAATCAGATGAACAATACCGTTTCCTTTAACCTGTAACTCATATCTGCACAATAATGAGGCAGCCGATGTGAGGGAGATTAGCCATTCACCACCACGCAGGCCACTGTACTCGAGAGAAAAGGCCCGGCTCAAACGGCTTCGAGGGAAATCCTAAGAAAGCAAGGCCATGTCACCGATGCACACACTCTCTCGTTTTAATCAGTCAGAAGTAATCAGTTACACAATGGGAAGTCTCCACACGCACAATCAGGATTAGACAGATATGAATAAAACATCAGGGAAACGCTGAAAGTCTTCATTCTCACACCCGACTAGCATACCTGTGCTCAAAATAGCTCAATCAGTAACTCTGCTGGTTAAGTTAGAAATTTTGTTTTGGGGTTAGATCAGGTCATACCTACAGAAAGCCATGTTCAGACTCTTCCTAGCAGCTGCTGCAGATGGCTCTCAATAGCATCATCAAGCTGAAGGTGTGTTCGAGCAACATATGCTTGAATGAGGGCCCACCAGATGCAGGAATATTACACAGATTTACCATTTTGGTGAAAATCCCACCAATTAAACACTCATATTTGTAACTCCAAATTGGAGAATGAAAAGAATAAAAAAACCTTTTTGCTACAAGAAACGACACCAACAAAGTTAATCATTCGGAACTGTTCCAGAACAGAAACATTCAATTTAAAATCTGTTATGGTTAAAAAACATTATTTTCGGGGGGTCCAGAATGATGCATATGTCCAAAGGCATTTTTCCACAGGTACACAGGAACCGTGTTGTACCTAAACTGTACTGCAATGGCACGGAAGCTGTAGCAGGCTTTGATTTTCCAGTGTATCTCAGCCCGGTAAGGATGTTTCTGACGCACTGGCAGTGCAACAGAGACATAAAACAATACAGACAATTGCGGATTCCTAAATGGAAAGTGTTTCTGTCAAAGCTGATTCTGTTATTGTGGTCTGTTAGTTTTTAGAGTCTTTTTTGAATTTTTTTGTTTTTTCTCTGCATTGCTTAGCTGTGTGATGAATGCCTAACCCAGCGGTGTCCTGGTACACCTTCACGTTTCTCACAGCGTTAGAAAACTCCCACTGCAATTTATCTTCAGCCAAAACAGACAGTACAGCTTGACTTCATCGACTTTTCAGTTGTTAGTTTGTATCTCCATTGTTGTTTTTTGTGTGGGCAATGAAAAAACAATGGGCTCTTTTTAAGTCTATTTTGACCAATTAAAAAGCAGTGGTTCAGTCAGTTCGGCTGCGGCCCGCTTTCGGTCCCACGGTTGAGCAGCCTGGGTATGACTCGGGTACGGGTCGCTTTACTTGTAACGGAAAAATAACTGTTTCCAGCACAGCATGGTTCCTTATGCCAGTGGAAAAGTGCCATAAGTGTTGGCCCTATAGTCAGGAGATCACGAGTTTGATCCCAGGTGAAGTCACATAGATTTGTGGCTGGGAGTTCAAGACAGCACAACTGGCCTCTCTCTTTCTGGGTGAATAGGATGGCCCTCTGTCTTTCCCATCCCTCAGTGTGATGCTAGTCAGCATGGGCCTTCCATTAACTGACCTAATAGAATTGGCAGTTAGTGTTCTCCTTCAAATGTGTTGAGCTGTTCAATGATGTTGCATTAGCAACAGTTTAAAAAGATGTGGCGGTGCTTTATACTATTCCAGTGTAAAGTGTCCATTTGTCATACGTGAACACATCACAGCACACAGTGTGAACAATGAGAAATTATTTCTCTGTATTTAACCCATTCACCAAGTGAAGCAGTGGGCAGCCAGGAACACAGCGCCCGGGGAGCAGTGTGTGGGGACTGTACCTTGACGGTACCTGCGATTCGAACCCACGACCTTCTGATCACAGGGGCCACTCCCTAATCACTAGGCCACCAGCTGTCCCAGTATTGGGGATAGGATATGACTGGGAAGTCCAAATTGGGGGGAGGAACTGGCACCAACTAAAATTAAAACTGGGAAGAAAATTGGGAGGCCCCCCCCCTTTACTTTTTCACTATGTAGCCCACTAGCCTATAATTAATGTCTTATCACCAAACTCCCACATGTTTCTGGACATCACGTCTGTGATTCCTTCAGTGTATCACGTTATAAGATTTATATGATGTATTTATGGTAGTTTGTGCTTAGGCTATAGATTCATTTGGAAATCACAACATAGTAGATAAATAGCTCTGAACATCCTCTGGACTTCTACACACTCTCACATGATTTTGTTACCACACGTGATGATGTAAGACATAATTCTGCCAGCTAGACTGTCCATGTTTTCTAAACAGGAACATTGCTGACTTTATTGACAATGTGTAACAGTGCATTAGGACTTATTCTGATTACTGAAGCAATTTACTGATTCACTAAAATAAAAATTCAATAGCAAGTGTGTGCCTGGACAGGACTTCATCAATACAAACACAATTGCTGCGTCTGACTGTTTTCCAACCTTCTATTTTATTACAAAAGGCCTACATGGGGGGTTAAAAAGGAAAATTAAAACACTGGTTCAGAGCAAACTGAGTTTTTTTTATTTTTTATTCTGAGCTCAGTTTGTGACAGGCTTATTTTGTACTCTAATGAACAAATGTAAAGACTTTTTCATTTCTGCGCATTTAAATGATTTCCCGCTTTCAAGTCCGTCTTTACAAAGACTGACAGCAGCCATCAGCTGCCTTCATTAAAGCAATGGATAACATAATGAAAACCCTCATATGAAGAGAACTGATGAAAAATAACAAGAAATAAAACTTAACTAAAAAAACTAAAAAACTAAAAAATAAGACTTCTGGGAAACGTTGCATGCAGGAGTACAATATTTATTTTATTTAGAACTTTGAGAGCTTATTTGAGTTGAAGATATCAGAAAGTCTTATCAGTTGTAATTAAAAGGGTTGGGGTATGATTTATTTTTTACCACGTAAATTTAAATCAGCCAACACTACGGGTCTTCTGAATTTTTAACTCCTTAAAATCAGTATCAGTAACAAAAAAAATGATTCAAACAAAGGAAGGGAACAGCAAATAATTGATCAACTCATCGTTCCACACAAATGCCAAATAGCTAAAAAAGATAATAACTAATAAGTGCACACGGAGATTCAAATGAGTTTTGGAAATTTAAGAGCAATTTCAGTGGAGAACAATCACTCAGTGTGTGATAAAATTGAGAACTCATCTTAATGCACGTACCTTACCATCTTTAAAAAGTCCTCTTTATTTCAACATTAAGAATAGCCTAATCTGAGGTGCATTTGCTCTCACTCTGGGTGGGCAGGATGCCCCCCCACCCCGAATCACTCAGCACACTATTAGCCAACGCGGATGTCTGTTAACTGGCATAAAAGAATTAATAGTTAATGTTCTCCTCCAAGTGAACTGAGTCATGCAATGACGGCGCAGTTTGAAAAGATGATGCACCAGCCTTCACCCTCCCAGTGCTGCTGGAACTGTGTAATAGTGGGAAACCTAGTTGACTGGCAAACTGAGGATTGCCTGTGACTAAACTGGGGAGAAAACTGGATAAAATAAGTTACAATATAGTCTTGCTTCCCTAATGACTGCTATTGCCTACATGTCCTGTCCAAGTCAGGTGAATTATGTGCTTAAAATCTTTGGATGAACATAAAATTAACAGAAGATGCTGATATTTGCAAAAGCTCACAAACTGAATGCCTCTCATATTAGGCTACACTCAGAGTCGAAATAAAGAGGACTTTCTCAAGATGGTAATGTACGTGCATTAAGATGTATCCTCACTTTTATCACATGCTGAGTGGTTGTTTTCCACTTTTAAAATTCCAAAACTGGTCTTTAGTTAATGTGTGTATAAAAAGCACTGAGAACCCCAATCAAAAGTGGTTTTAGCCCAGAGCTAGACCAAGTCTGAATTTAAGTCAGAGCCTTATACGCTCACTAAGCAAGTATTGTAGGGTGTGGCAATTTACACAAGTGTAATTTACACGGTGTACTCCGTGTCAAAGTGGTTGTTTGTTTTTTGATGAGAGGATGAAACGCAACGATATTTCTGGTTGTGAAAAAGGCAAAATAAACAACAACAAAAAAAACAAAAAAACAACCGCATTGACAAAACAAAACAGCTCCACACACACCATACCCCATCCCCGACAACAAAATTAAATCCCATCCACCACCCTCTCCTCCCCACTTAACCCCTTTGGGTTGGACTGAGCCCTGGGGTCATGAGGACCAGCTCATGACTGTAAGAATCACTTTGTTAAGAGCTCTAAAGCACCTGGTAAACCCTGCCACGACCCCATAAGCCTCTGACCCCGCACTAACCTTTTGTAAACAATCTTGAGATCCCTCCACTCCAAGAAACTACACATCTTAGGCTTCCGGGCCAGGACGGTCTGAACTAACTCCCGCGTGATCTTCTTCTTCTCCTTATCGGACAGAGGAACGTACCACTTCTGCAGGCGCAGCTTCCCTTGCCTGCTGAAGAGCAGCATGAACTGCATCTGTGGGGACGAGAACGGTGAAGACAGAAGCTGTGAAAAGAGCAACACAGACGAGGACGAGGTGGTGGGGGGCAGGAACGAGATGAACCTAGTGGACGGGATCTGCGAAGAGGAAATGATAGCAAAACAGAGAGGAGCGAGAGAGAGTAAAAAGGGGAAGTGAGGGAGAGAGAGCTAGCCAGAGAAAGAGAGAGAGAGAGAGAGAGAGAGAGGGAAAAGGGGAAGTGAGAGAGAGACAGCAAGAAAGAATGAGAGCGAGAGAGAATTGGGGTAAATGAGTGTGGGGGGTGTAGAGTAAAAGGATTTTCAGCCAGCCAAACATGCCAAACCTGGAGCCTTTAAAGGGATAAACATTTTCACCATGACAAACCCATTTATCAAACCTGAGATCAGCCCTCGAGACCTGGGTTATCAAACAGCAGTCATACTAATATTGACCCAGCTAGGACTAAGTGAAACAGCTGTGTGAGTCTATCAAAAAAGCAAACACCACTCATTACCAGGGGCTGTTGACTCTTGTACTGTATCGTATGTTTTCTGAAGGCTGTAATGCCAAGAGACACATCTAGAGATCCTGGACCTTAAAGAGACACCTCTAGAGATCCTGGACCTTACAGCGACACCTCTAGAGATCCTGGACCTTACAGCGACACCTCTAGAGATCCTGGACCATACAGAGACACCTCTAGAGATCCGGGACCTTCTAGACCAGTTGAAGGAGCTGCTGTACACCACATATACATTTATTATCCCAGCCTAAGTTATCCTGGACAGGGAGGCACAACGTGAGCATGACAGCAAACACAGTAATTCAGTTTCAGCTTTAAACTAAAGTCGAGGTGTACTGTAATTAACACCTCTAGAGATCCTGGATCTTACAGAGACACCTCTAGAGATCCTGGACTTTCTTGAACCACCTCGGGAGATCCTGGACCTTACAGAGACACCTCTAGAGATCCTGGAACTTACAGAGACACATCTAGAGATCCTGGACCTTCTAGAGCTGCTGTACACCACAAATACATGTATTAATCCAGCCTAAGTTATTCTGGACAGGGTGGCACAACATGAGCACGACACCAAACCACAGTAATTCAGTTTCAGCTTTAAACTAAACAAGAGGTGTGCTATAATTAACACCTCTAGAGATCCTGGACCTTACAGAGACACCTCTGGAGATGCTGGACCTTACAGAGACACCTCCAGAGATCCTGGACCTTACAGAGACATCTCTGGAGATGCTGGACCTTCTAGAAACAACTCTAGAGAACCTGGACCTTACAGAGACACCTCTAGAGGTCCTGGACCTTCTAGAAACACCTCTAGAGATCCTAAACCTTCTAGAGACACCTTTAGAGGTCCTGGACCTTACAGAAACACCTCTAGAGATCCTGGACCTTATAGAAACACCTCTAGAGATCCTACCTTATAGAGACACCTTTAGAGATCCTGGACTTTCTAGAGACACCTCTAGAGATCCTGCACCTTACAGAGACACATCTAGAGAGCCTGCACCTTACAGAGACACTTGTAGAGAGCCTAGACCTTCTAGAGACACCTCTAGAGATCCTGGACATTACAGAGACATCTCTAGAGATCCTTGAGACACCTCTAGAGATCCTGGACATTACAGAGACATCTCTAGAGATCCTGGACCTTCTAGAGACACCGCTAGAGATCCTGGACCTTACAGAGACACCTCTGGAGATGCTGGACCTTCTAGAAACAACTCTAGAGACCCTGGACCTTACAGAGATACCTCTAGAGGTCCTGGACCTTCTAGAAACACCTCTAGAGATCCTGAACCTTCTAGAGACACCTTTAGAGGCCCTGGACCTTACAGAAACACCTCTAGAGATCCTGGACCTTATAGAAACACCTCTACAGATCACACCTCACAAAGACA